>CAUYQG010033620.1:0-15192 GCA_963574415.1 Tarsius wallacei | reverse complement strand
AAATGTAATTTATATTTTAACACATACATATGAATTTGAAAATATGTATTAATATTGTTTAACGTACACATGAATTTGAAAATATAATATATATTTTAAAACATATATATGAATAAATAATACATGCCCATGAACCAAATTTCAAAAGGTATCAAAGTATACATGGTAAAAATGTTTCTGTCCCTCTCATAGTTTCCAATCTCTGTTTCCCTCTCTGAAGACAACCACTGTTCCTAGGTTTTCTGTCCTTTGAAGAATTAAAAGATTTTTAGAAAGATTAAAATAGTCAAGAATCCCAAATATTTCAAATTCTGGCTGTATGCAACTATGTGAATGCTTGAGATCCTCACTGCATGCCATTCTCTGTTCATTAAACTAATCGGTAAACCTCCTTGCTAAGAGTGTGGCATTTTGTACCTACTTTTCCCAAGAGTGACGGGGAAGCATAACATTACCTAGAAAGTTTTTTGGGAAAAAATGCTCTGATCTGCATATCACATTCATTTCATTTAATTCTCAGCTATAATCCAGATATTTTAATGTCTTATTTAGTTTAATTTTAGCTTACATTTTAATAGTCTGAATTAAGTGGCTAAGATTCATACCTGGCTGGAAATTCCTATTTACTCCTTCATAAGTCCTTCTTCATAGATCCGTTTCTATTTACAAACATCCTGATGGCCATCTTTATCATTTCACTTAATGATTGACCAGCAGAAAGCACTGGATTTCTCGGTTGCTCTCAAGGCTCTGTGACTGGCACCTGTCGCTGTCACCAAGCGTGGGCCTACTTTCCTACCTCACGGATTTCGGGTTCAACGTGTCTTGTTTCATTTGCTGAACTGCCCAGCAATCTCATCACAGGCGGAAATAAAACTTATTTTTCTCCATTTAGTGTTCCCAAGTCCCCTCTTACCTGTCTTCCTGCTGACAAATGGCAAATTCTTTGAGGATATGACTGTTGATCATTAGCTGTCCTGGGGGAATACAGTTGTACTGCGGCAAGAAATCATCCATCCCCAGTGTGAGCAGGAGAGCAGTTCCAGTAGACACAGCCCCAGAGCTGATGCACTTGTAGAGGCCAGACATCCCTGTGGCCATGTCAGGCTGACCAGCTTGGCCTCCTGCAAACACAGATGCATTTCAAAACTTGGTTCAGCAGCCATGTTTCACTCTCAAAGGCAAGGAGAGACAGAACTAAACAATTGGTTTGAGGTTTCCCAGAGAGTGGTGTTTCACTGGTGAGGCTGAAATGTATATTGCCATCCCTCACACTGATGTGGTGAATAAGATTTTCAGAGTCTAGATGGCCAAGAAGTGTCAAGGCAATAGTGGTTTTAGTAATTTCAAACCAACATGTTGCAAGGCAATTAAATCAACTGAATTCCGTTTATTTTGAGCTGAATTAGCTGACCGTTTAAACATTTTAAAACGTCAGACTGTTATTTTAATGCTGCATAAACTTACTTCAGTGTATTTAATCTTCCTAAAGTGTTAGGAGAAGACAGAGAAAAACATAAAGCGGGAAAATTCACCTGCCCGAATTTTTATCCAGATTTTTTTAACCGAAAACTTAAAGTCCAAATTCCATTTATCTTTTCTTTTCAGTAGATTAAAGTACTCTCAATGATGAAAAAACAAGTTATAACGGAAATCTTGATAGCAGTTCTGAATAGAAATGACAACCTCTAAGAATGAATAGGCATATTATTCTGGCTAAAAAGAAAATATTCTGATGTTTAGGATTTGGCGTTTCTTTTTTTTTTTTTTAAGACCTTCACTACCTTGCAGCTTGTACTACTTTTTTAAAAAGCCAAGAATAAACCTGAACCTTCCTTCCATGACAACCCTTAAAGTTATTGTTTGATTAATGGCTCATGCTGTCATAAGGTGATGCCTAATTATGCACCGATGTTTCACTCATTATGTCGCAAAGTAATGGCACGCCACATTAGTTTGGGAACAGAGAAATGAATGCTTTTTAATAAGATCTATGTCTCCCACATTCCCTTTCCTCCCCTCCCAAGTGAGCTTCAATATATGCTTGGTTAGCTCAACGATAGGAGAAAAAACCTCTCTAAATCCTCTGTCACGGGAGCAAACTATTTACCGCTGCAAATGACCACTCCAAAGATTGTTTGAATTAGCTTTAAGAAAATCGTTCTCCGTTGTCACAATTGCTGTCAGTAAATGTCAGTAATTGTAGCTTTTTACAGATGGGCTCTCAGCAGCTTTAACCCATTCTTGATTGTGAGTCTGCCTCTACTAACCATTCCCCGCAAAACACCTGCTTTTTCATAGTGCTGGGAACAGAGGAACTGTGGGGTTTTCCCTTGATCGGACATCTTGCTTCACACTAATGAGAAAGAGATGCTTGAATGGGATGATAATGAGCCCCGAGATCTCACTTCAGCCATACACCATTCGCCCGATTCTCCCCTGACTTTGCCAGAAGCCACAAACATGGCATGATTCCACCCCAAGACCACAATAGAGAGCCTCGCGGAGGCTAAGCTGGTGGCTGACAGTGCAGGGTCTGCCCTGGCGCTTGGGAGAACTCAGGCTCCTAGATGTGGAAGGTGAAGGGTCTCCATTATCTTCAGGGCATGAGCCAAGGTGTTTGTCAACATCACCAGTCACCTCACTCTCGCAATGTGACACCCCTGCCTCAACTTGCAGCCTTTCAAAGATAGGGCCATTTGATGTAACCATTCCTAGTTTCATACTGTATCCATTGATTGAACAAACACTTCCAGAGACCTGCTCCAGAGAACTAAACAAAGATGTGGACCCTGTGGAGTTCCTATTACAGTAGGGGAGACAGATAAAAGAAGCCTTTGTGTGTGCATGTGTGTATAAGTACATATGTGTGAGTGTGTATGAGTGTGTGTGTGTGTGTTTGTGTGTATTTGTGTGTCTGTGTATATGTTTATGAGTGTGTATATGTGTGTACCTGTGAGTATGTATGTGTGTGCACGTGTGTGAGAATACCTGTTTAAAAGTGTGTAAGTGTGTATTTGTGTGTGTATGTGTGAGAATGTGTGTATATGTGTTTATGAGTATATGTGAGTATGTGTATGTAAGTGTGTGTGGGTTTGTGTGAGTGTGTGGTGTGTGTGAGTGCATGTGTATGTTTATAAGTGTGCATACGTGTGTGTGTGAGCACACAGGGAGTTTGTACGAGTGTGTGTATGTGTGAGTGTGTGCACATGTTTGATTGTGTAAGTGCATGCATGTGAATGTGTGTGTGAGTGTGTATATGTGAGTCTGTGTGGAGGATTTGAGTATGTGTATGTATGAGTGTTTGCCCATGTCTGTGTGTTTAAGTGTGTGCATGTGAATATGTGAAGGTGTGTGTATGAGTCTAAGTGTGTATATGGGTTTCTGTGAGTGTGGGTTTGACTGTGTGTATGTGTTTATGAGTGTGTATGTGTGTATGTGTTCATGTGAGTGTGGGGGGTTTGTATGAAGTGTGTGCATGAGTGTGTATGTTTGTGTGTGTGTGTGGTGTGTGTGTGTGCGTATAGATGGGGAGGTGATAATGATGAGGGTTTTGGAGAAAATTAAAGCCACCCTAGGTGAACCAGAAGTACCAGGGCAGAGGGTGGGGCAGGAAAGGCTTGTGTGATTCCTCAAGGTGGTCTCTGGATGGTGGTCTCTGGACATCTAGACTGGAATCTGGAGGAAGCGGGAGGTGAGAGTGGGCTGGCTCCTCAGTCCTCAGCACAGACAGGAAAGGTCCCCACAGCACAGACAAGAATGGCTCTGTCTTGCTCCCTGCAACACACAGAAGTTGTCCTGTTTCGGTGGTGACAGTGGTCTCCCCCTTTGATTTTTCTATTACTGTTCAATTTCTGTACTGCTACGAATTGCAATCAATTTACACATGCCATGGCTGTGTCAAAAGTCATATTCAGACATATTTTGCACATGGCACTTCTTTCTACCTGCAAAATAAGACTCTTGGTGTGGGGGGAAGGGTCTGCTTCATGGTGAGACACTGTTCCTCCAGCTCCATTTAACCATGAATTTACCTCTTCTAAATGTAAACCGAATTTATAGTCCCACCCACCAATTTGGCCACTATGTGTCATGAACACATTGTGCCTCCATGTGGCTTATTCCGACTCCAGACAAGTTCTTATTTATCAGAACTACAGTGTATTATCCCGCCTTCCCATAACACCATGGCAAATGGGATAAATAATGCCCTGCTGTGTGGTGTATGTCACTAGGCCACCTCTCCCTCATACACATTTGAATGTGCTTGGCAGTTGGATAAAACTGTGTAAATGACTCACGACGCAGAGGGAATGTCGCCATTAAGTAAGTGATGTCTAGAAACCAACAATCAATCGGCACTCAGGATGCAGTAAGATGAATACATCAATGGCCAATGCCACTTACTGTTGGAAACAATTTATACAAGAATTCTAATTTGTATTTATGGAATGCCTTTTTCTGGGCTCTTCTACAATGTAATTACAAAGAGGCTTTATGCTCAGTATTATTGTGACAACAAATAACAGGACAATGGAAACCAATAAATGATACTGTCTGGCTAGAACCTGCAAAATAAAGAGAATTCTCCAGGACATATGTGCATATCCAAGGCCCTGCTGAGTCCACTATGTTATTGTGCATGGCCCCAGGAACCTCCTGTGTGGGTTTCACTGCCTGAGTGTTGTAATTGTGGGTTTCAACACTCAGGAAGACAGACCTATTTGTAAATAGATATGTTAAATGCACCTATCTATTCTGGGGGGAAAAAACCCTACTTTCTTCTTGGTAAGTTTCTACTTATTTTCAAAGAATGCCTCCATACCAAATCATAGAAAATTAAAATCAAGGGAAAGGAAGAGAAAAGGCGTTATTACATGAATTTACTCAGCAGTTACCATGAGTCAGACACAAGGTAAAGTGTGTTTTCTTGTTTCAGCCTTCAAGCGACTCTGTGAGCCACATGCCCTAGTCACAGGGGAATCACAGTTCAGCTTCACAGTGATAAGTTTCCAATCTCCCAAGGTACAGGTTAGGAAATTGAGACCTGGGCCTATCAAATGACATATCTAAGGTCAAACAGGTAATGGGAAGATAAAATAGAGTGGCCGTGTTTGCAATATAAGTGTAAATAATCTATTTCGGCTGCTGTTTGTAACTCCCCAAATTATTCTTTGATTTTTTTTCTAATCTTTAAATGATTAGAAGGATAGAACAATAAATAAACACAACGAATCACATATTATTTACATATAATTTCCCAGACTTGTAAAGACTATGTTTACTTGGGGAAAATTTTTAAAATTACATATTGACATTTATAGTTGTATATACTTATGCAGTGCAGAGTGATGTTATGATCTTCTGATACAATGTGAGATCAAGCTAATTAACCAAGAGAATAAATCTCAAATGTTCTCATTACAAAAAAATGTCAAATATATGAGGTAGTGGATAGTTTCATTAGCTTGAGGAACATTTATATCTTTATTCCTCTTTGAATTGGGGTTTCTTCATTTCTTCATTTTCTCTTGCACTTATACCCAAATCCCCTATTATAGAAATGCGTGGTAAAAGGATACAATGTATAATTGGCAAAATAGAGACTCAGAGGAAGATAGATAGGACAGCCAGGAAATAAACCTGGAAACTGTCAGACTACTAGCTGTGGTCGACATTTCAGAGCACTCAGCTCTGAACTGATACCAAGCCACAGAGGAAACCATCAGAGGCAAATGCACAGAGCACAGATGCCTTTGCAGGCACCATGGTCATAAGTAATCTATAAAATTCCCCTTGCCTTATGGTTTTTTTTCTGCATTCCTCATGGTATGTTTATTTTCCTTGTCTGTCCACTCAACTCTCCAACGTTTTAAAAACTTCCATTGAACAAGGGTACCTGCATAATCAACATTTGTATACCTAACCCTGAATTGTACCCCACATCTTTAAAACAAAAAAAATTAAAAGAGAAAAAAAATATGTCCCTTGAATATTTTGAATATGATGCTTTTCTCAGATTAATCTGTCAAATTCCTACAATAAAGTATAGAGAGCCAGGCTGCTGAAGGCAGATGGTCTTTTAAAATGTCTGAATAATGAATGTTAACTGAGCTCTAACAAGCAAGTTCTGTTTCACCCTATTTAGCTAGTCAATGCAGCACAACATTGGACACTTGTCTTTTAAGCTGCAAGTATTGGGGAAAAAAATGCCAGGCATCTGGCAGAAGCTGCTGATGTTCCTATTTGGGGCATACATTAACCAATCTCTGGGGTTATTTCACAGTACAGAGTCTCTTTCCTGTCTACACAGTGGGAGCACAGGAATAAAAGCAAGCACCAGGATACACCCAAAACTCTGGCATTAAAAACCTTCGTTCGCCGGGCTCGGTGGCTCAGCCTGTAATCCCGCACCTTGGGAGGCTGAGGTGAGTGGATCGCCTGAGCCCGCGGGTTCGAGACCCGCCTGGGCAATTTGGCGAGACCCCATCTCTACAATAAATCAAAAAATTAGCTGGGCGTGGTAGCGCGCGCCTGTAGGTCCGGCTCCTTGGAAGGCTGAGGCGGAAGGATTGCGGAGCCCAGCGGGTCGAGGCTGCGGTGGCCGGGAGCGGCTGCTGCACTCCAGTCTGGGCGACAGAGTGAGACTCCAACTCAAAAAAAAACAAAAAACAAAACAACAACAACAACAACAAAACCTTCGTTCTTTGACTTGATCTTTTACAAATCCTTATATTAATGTTTTATTACTTCAGAAGAAATTACCACAAACTGAGTAGCACATATCAATTATCTCATTTTCCCTGGGCCAGGAGCCATGGGTCAGCACAACTTAACTGGGTCCTACCATTGGCGTCTAAACATGACTGCAATCAGCTGGGCTCCATCTTCAACTGGAGGGTTGACTGGGGATGAATCTGCTCCCTAGCTCACTGGGGTTGTTGGCAGAACTCATTGTTTTTCCAGCTGTGGGACGTAGGGCCCAGCTCTCTGTTGGCTATTAACCAGAGGCAACCACAGATACTGGGGCTGCCTAAGATCCCTTGCCATCTGAGCTTCCACAAAAGGAGTGTTTAATTCAGCAAGCCCTCAAGGAGAATCTATCAAGATGAGATCTCACCTAAACGTATCAAGGAGATGATGATCTGTCACCTTTGTGTAGTCTGATGGTAAGAAGGAAACGAGAGTCTCTTTTCTTTAACATATACTTTTTATTTTAAAGTTGTGGGGTACAGTTGTGTTTTACCTTTTTATGTACCAAATATTTTTGTAACTCTTTACGTATCTTTGCCTTTGTTCCGTGACACACTTAAGTTACTTGCAAGTAGTTTTATCCTCTAAAGTCTTGCTTTTGGGCCTAGTTACACAGGGCCAGAGCACCTATTACTTTACAGTCAAATCTGACTCACTATGGAAACAATATCCTTCTTAATATTCGACCCAACTCTTCATGTTTTGTTAACTTTTCTACTTTGACTTGTGGCACCAAAAATAATTCCTAGCCTTGTGACAACCCCATGAATTTTTCTACTTGCTCCTCTCTAAAGATTATTTCCCAAACTTCTGACAATATTTTATGCATATTTTCTGATCATAGTCAGTATAAGACTCAGTGGAGTTTCTGTGCATCTCTGGATATCTCCATTTCTCAATCTCCTCCCTCCCTCCCTCTGTGTGTGTGTGTGTGTGTGTGTGCGAGCGCGCGCTCTCTCTCTCTCTCTCTCTGTTTGTCTCTCTGTTTCTCTCTCTCTCTCTCTCTCTCTCTCTCTCTGTCTCTCTCTCTCTCTCTCTCTCTGTCTCTCTCTCTCTCTCTCTCTCTGTGTGTGTGTGTATGTATGTAACTTTTCACTCTCTGGAGCTCTTCTCTCTGAATTCTAGCCACTACTACCTCTCCAAATTTGACCACTGTTCCTTTAGGCCAGGTGATTACCAGGTGCTGTTGTATTTCCCTTCTTTTTGCTGCAGTCTAGAACTGAACCTCTCTTCACTTGTTTCTCTTCTTTCAGAAATCATTGCCCTTTGTTATCTTTTGTCTCATTTCTGAAAACTGCTGCTTTGAATATTTTGTATAATTCTTTACTTGTTTAAATCAGGAGGGTAAAATTATCCTTTCTTGAAACTTCATGGCTGAAAGCAGACGATAGCATACACAATTTTTATAATTAGAAAACATATAAAAATAAACTCATTACTTTCTTGATATAGTTGAAAATCCTTGGGTAAGTGAAAGTATGTTCTTCTGAAATGTGTGTTTTGGAGACAGTAGGTAACCTGACCAGAATCGCAAGTCAGTGACTGCTGTCCATTTCTTCTGATTTATTTGGAATGATTACTATCAACATACAGATTCCCAATATGTTTCCAGAGACTATAGAGTTTTGGTCATTATTAATAATACTTTAATTTTAATATTCTAAATATGGATATGGATAAATTTGAATATATTTATCAACAAGATTCCTAAAAACCTTTTTTTTGTTTTTTGTATTAATTGAATATGGTTGGGAGAAAATAGTTCAACATGCAGATAAATCTATAATTTTCTACCAAAACTATAATCATGATATAGACTTTAAAAATGAATAAAAATGGAGAACACAAATCAACTTGAGAAAGTCTTTATGAAGAATAACGCCTATAAATCAGTGATAAATATGAAAGATATGTAACAAAAGGGCTAGAAAGAGAATAAACTTCAAAATCAGCAAACAGATTTGATCTATGTCCTGAGATCATGACCACTGAAAACTCTGTGCTTTTTTTTTTTTTGGTACAGGAGTAAAAGGCAGATGGAATTGTAATGTTAGTAAATTTCAGCAGAAGGGAATTCTGGAAAGAGTTTTGCCAAAATTTAAGAAAATGTTGATGAATGTTTATGTTTATTTCTAAGACTCTGATGAGAGTCATCTATCAGGGTTGCTTAATATAATTGGCAGTTTTCTTTAGTTTCATACCTACAAGTTTTTATCAGTCTTTAAAACATAATTAACCCCGAACTGGAAAATTAGAAATAATTTAAAATAACTATCTTATTACATATTTAGAACTTTAAAGACTATATTTTAGTGTCAAATAAAGCTGTTGCATAAAAGAGACCTTGAACTGTAATGGCGTACACAACTTAAAATTTAATGTCTCTCTCATTACAGTTTTAAAATCAGTGATTCATCTTTGCTCCTTAGGGACTCAAATGTCATTCAGGCAATGACCTTACTTTTGAGAAGTATATAGTTGAATTGCCTTATGCCAAGCCATAACTGTATTACAGTATAAGAAGAAAGAATATGTTGTTAGATGATTGAGTTTCTACTATGATTCTACATGTCAACTCTCAAATTTATATTCCTAATAGTGAATTCTCTTACCAGTGATAAATTATTTTAATCAAAAGTTCAAATTAATATCTCTACTTATGTATTTTATAGACATATGAAATTACTATGTCTAATTAGTTTTTATTCTGTTAAACCCACAGTATTCACTGTTCTCCTTGTCTCTTTTGATAAAAACCCTATCCCCCCAGTGCTCAGGAGTTGTCATCTGAATCTCCATAACCAAGTCAAATCAGAAAACCAAAAACCATATTTAGATCCTTTAAATAGGAAGTTATTTTATTAAAAAGTATGTGTCATACTTAAAGTAACCAGCTAGATCTTTCAAATTTTGACCAGATCATGTTAATCCTTGAACAGAAGTTTGAATTGTCTACCAATTTTAACCAAAGAAAATCCACTCTTTATAATATCCTCAAAGTTTCTTGATGGTCTGGTTCTCCATTATCACTCTGAGGTCATTATCTATTTTTCCTCCTCACTTTCTCCACTAAAACCACTCTTTTTTTTTTTTTTTTTTTAGTAGGTGTCTCACTCTGTCGCCCAGGCTGCAGTGCAGTGGCACTCTCAGGGCCAACCCAGCATTGACCAGATGGGCTCCAGTGATCCTTCTGCCTCAGCCTTCCAAGTAGCTGGAATTACAGGCACATACTACCGCGTCTGGCTAATTTTTTTTTGTTTATTGTAGAGACAAGGTCTTGCCAAGTAGCCCAGGCTGGTATTGAACTCTCAGGCTCAGGCAATCCACTTGCCTCGGCCTCCCTAAGTGCTGGGATTACAGGCTAAGCCACTGAGTCCAGCCAAACCACTCTTAAATTTTTCTTCTCGTTGTTTTTATAACACCCATTTCTAGTAATGACTTTGGCACTAGCTGTCTGCACCATAAGGAATGCTCTTCATCTAGATAAATACAAGTTTATTTTTTTCATATTTCTTCTTCTTTTGAGGGGCTGTTTTTTGGTTTTATTTAAATGCAAATAAAACATTCACAGGAGCTGCCTATTCATTTTCTTTGCTGCACAGTCTGGCATTAGGATTGGTGATCCGATGGCCTGCTGGACTGCTCTTTCTACAATGGCTTTGCAGTTATTGGAGAAAACACTGTAAGCAATCTCAGCACAGTAAAATTTGTTGGACATCAGTAGCACTTCCAGCTCCTTGACATTGTGGACCAGGAACTCCCAGAAGTCAATGAGCAACACGTGTTTTGTTTTCTTTTTTCTCCTTTAACCAATGTTGGGCATCAAAAGGACCTCGAATCTTCTATGCACCCTGTTGTAGATACCTCTGAGTCTCTGCCAGTTGTGCTTAATCTCGACAGATCAGTCTGACTGGTGCTGTATGGACTTCTTGGACTTTTTCTGATAATCTTGGGCTTCACCATCTGGTTCTGAGGGTAGCCATAATGCTGAATAGGAGATGGCTGCCACCTCTGTAGGTAGCACCCAGGAAAAGAAGGGAAGATCCATATTTACTCTTTCTTATGATTTTTAACCATATACTATATTTCAAACTACAATCTACCACTCTCTTTCAACATTCTGTTCCTCTTAACTCTGTTTCACCTTCTCATTTATTCATGCCATTTATAATGCAATATATAATTTACTTATTCACTTTATGTATTTCTAGTGATTTACTTTATGCATTTATTAATATTATTATTTTGATTTGCTTAATCACTAAAATGTAAGACTGATGTAGGCAAGAAATTTTATCTCATTTTTTCACAAATCAATGCCTATCATATAACCGGATATTACTAAAGAAGACTTATGATATACATGCCTCTCCTAGAAAAAAGAAGGGATGAAAATCAATTCTATTCAAAATCAATTTTATCAAATTTAATTTTCATCAACAGCTATGTGCAAAGAAGTCCATTTAACTCTTTATTCAAATTTTTAATCAAAAAACATTTTACTGGCAAAACTTAACCACTCAAAAACATTCATTCCCCTAATGTAAATAAAAATATCTCTAAATGATATTTTTTAAATATTTCACTCGTTCTTTAAACAAACCTTCTGGAAACATTTATTCAGTTAGCACAACACCACACTAGGCACTAGTCTAATGTATGAGAACATTTCACTTTTGAAATAATGAGTCCTCTTGAATAAATAATTGGATGAAAAAGGCACCAAAGTGTTATATTTTTACAAAAACTCAAAATGATTGGGCATGAGTGGTACAAGAGAATACAGTTCTACCTTCTGCATATGGGAAGATATGGTTCTATTCACCAAAAAGATATCAAAGGTGGAAAAGGTTTCAGATAAATAATATATTTTGGTTTGGGGATCTTAACCTCTGACTTGTGAGACATTTGAGTAGATATCTGGCAAATCAATGAAAATACAAATTCATTCCTCAAGATAGAGATCTGAGATAAAAACATGAGTTGACTTTGTTATCATACCAGGTGGAAATTTAACGATACATATTTACCAGAAAAAAATATATTGAGATAGACTAGTCACTGACCTTATATAAAACTAAATTTAAGCTACAGACAGAATACATCTAGTGAAAGAGAACAATATATCATGATCAGAGCATGGGAATATATTAGGATATACAGATGTACCTGTAAGCTCTTTGAAGATAAATGCTGTGCTTGTCATCTTTGCAACATTGTGCAAAGAATAAATATTTGAAATATGAACTAAATATTTATTAAACTAAAATTATTATTCTGTGTGATAATGTGTTGCACATGTGTTTTGTACTATTGATCTTGTTTTTCAAAGTTTGTTAAAAGTGATCTTTTTCCCAAAATGACTTTTCTGCATGTCAAATTATTTCTTATGATATTTTTGAATAAATAAAATGTCACAGTCAAAAAAGAAAATGTAAGAGTGTTCATATAAACTGCCAAAAAGCTTTCCAGAAATCTTTTATCAATGTATATCTCTACTTTATCTTAATGCGCAAGGCCATTACAAGCATTGACTGTTATATTTTTGCTTTTAATTTAGCTAAATTGGTAGGTAAGTCTTTTTAAAATATATTACGTGTCTTTGATTCTATAAGCCTATGTGCCACCAGTGATGTCACTATTGGATACTGAACTTAGTTAACTTACAATAGGTATTGCTTCCCATTAGCTTTTAAATCTTCATGATGATTTATTCCCATGTCAATATTTATATATATTTTTTCTACTTTGAGCTGGGATATTCAATAAAGCCTAGTCACGACTACTATTCCATCACATATTTTCTCATATATTACATAGGTATATCCAAAAATCAAACTAAAAAAAAAAAACCACATTCCGTTGATATTAATAGTTAGTCTTCATTTCAACAAAAAAAATGTTTTTTTAATCTTTTTCTTGTTTTGTTATGATTTCTTGCCTTGCCAAGTAAACTTCCACCTTAGCAAGGACTCATTCAATGATCCTAAACGCGAGTAATAGAAAATGTACTCTCACTCACTTCTATTTATTTGTCTATTATCTATTCTCACACTTGATTTCCCAGAACAAGTGAATTTAAGCAGAAAAAAATTCTTACATGACCTGAAAAAGGTTGAGGAGCAGGGCTGATGCTTTCAGTAATACAGCATGTACGTGTATATGGTTCTGTATATAAATAGGAAGATAAGCCAGACTTTAAAAGTTGAGGTCTCACTTTGTTGCCCAAGTTGAAGTGCAGTGGTACTATTAAGACTCACTGCAATCTTGACCTCTTGGGCTCAATTCACCTCAACTTCCAAGCAGCTGAGACTACCGGCACATGTCACTATGCCCAGCTAATATTTTTAATTGTTTTTTGTAGAGATGCAGTCTCGCTGTGTTGCTTAAACTGATCTTGAATTCCTGGACTCAAGCAATCCTCTCACTTCAGCCTCCCAAAGTGCTGGGATTACAGGCATTAGTCGCTTTGCCCAGCCTCCTTGCTATTTTTTATAATGCATATAATCAAACCAAAATTCTAATTTAACTGTCAATTAGTAGTCTAACTATAATACCAACATCTTTGAACTTTTATCCACTGCTATCTGCTTTTAGTAACTCAAGAATTGTGAACACATAGACAGGAGTAGAATATATACATTATGAGGAATGGTACATAATATTATTCAATGAGCAAATGAAGTGTTCAGTTTTCATTAGAAATTTAACATCAAGAACATGATAAAACAGTTGCATTCCTAATTCTCCAAGGCTTTCCATATGTTCTTGTATTCCTTCCTCTCCATTCTCTTACTCTTGGATAATCACCAACTTTAGAATATGATAGTATAAGAGTGCTAAAATATAAGCATTTTGTTCAACAATCTTAACTTTATTTTAGCAGAAAGAAATCACTGACCATAACAATTATTTTCCCTCTCAGTTTTAAGACTGTCTTCTTGAAAATTTAATCCTAATGCATGTACATATCACTTTTATTGTAGAAATTTTATATATCCTGTAAGGACTCTTTTAGACTACCATAGACGACACTCCTATCCTTTAAAACCTGACTATTTCACAATTCATCCTAAAATCTCATAGAGAGCAATATGTGACTCACACTGAAATAATTCGACTGCCAGAGAAAATTAGAATTTCTTTTTCCAGCATATTATTCTTTAACCTGCAAAATTCCTGATACCTATTTATTTATTTATACCATCCTCATTTTTGGTTTTCAGCAGTTATAAAAGTAGAACAGCTGTAGGATCCATATTATATTAATAATTGATAATGCTGCACATACACTATGAAATTTTTTTTCTTCAAATAGAAGCACCTTGGGAAAAGATACTCTGGATCAAAGTAGGCTCATTCAGATTACTAACAAAATTAACAAATTAAAGAGAGATAAGAGACTGGAGAAAAACTGATCTTAACTAAGAAGACTTAACAACATATAGTAGCACTAGTTGGAGATTGTAAATTTCTAAATGAACATTAGAATTAAATATAGCTAAATAAATAGAGCTAAATATAGCTCTGTATTTATCAAATAGAAAATTAGTCTAGCTTAAAAAGAAAGTCATTTTAGAACTATTTTTTCTGCATTTCAAATCTAAGTTACTATTGCATAATATGTATTAAGTGAATATAAGACCATATAGTTATCCAAAAATCATATTTTCTCAATTCTATAGAGGGATGACTTATAGAAATGGAGCATGTAAAAAAAGCAAGTTGCATAATAATAAAACATCCTTGATACAAAACTTTATAAGAGGCAAAGCAAAACAGTATATTACGTACCGATACATACATGAGGCTAAACTATGTTAAAAAGACTTGGGAATCATAGTCATAAAGTTCCCAATAGTAGTGATCTCTGGGAAAGGACAGAAAAATTGGGGAAAATTACATTGTAAAGACATTGGCAAGGTTCAACTTTTTAGATTATGTGATTAAATCAGGGCATTCTTTTTATTATGTTTTAATGGCAGCTCATAACGTAGACAAATGCAAGTATACTATTTTAAAAATCAAAATGTTATGCTATATCAATGATTTCCTGAAATAACACACAAATAATTTTTTCAATGTGTTGGTAGACTAAGGGCATTCATAAATGGCAAACTAGAGAAGGTGTATGAATGAATGTATAAAATCATATTAGAAATAGCAATATAGCCATGTATTATAAAATGATAAATCAATACAACTTGAAGGGCTGTAATAAACAAAGAAGAATTTGATAATGATACATAGAAAGCATGTTGTTCATATTTTTTTGAACAATGAAGGATTCATTTGAGCATGGGAAGGAACCAAGTATAAAGCCCTACCGCAACTGTTATTCTGTGGAAACACAGGTATGCTCAGAAAGGAAAGATCTATAAAATTCTTCCCTGGAGATTCCATTGTTCAAAACACAGAGCCTCCAAAATACCAGAGGAT
>CAUYQG010033618.1:0-30751 GCA_963574415.1 Tarsius wallacei | reverse complement strand
AACACCTTATCCTATGACTATGACTCTTCACAGATAAAAAAGACACAAATAGCCAGGCTCAGTGGCTCAGCCTGTAATCCCGCGCCTCGGGAGGCTGAGGTGAGTGGATTGCCTGAGTCCACGGGTTCGAGACCCGCCTGGGCACCTTGGCGAGACCTCATCTCTACAATAAATCAAAAAATTAGCCGGGCATGGTAGCGCATGCCTGTAGTTCCAGCTACTTGGAAGGCTGAGAAGGAAGGATCACCTGAGCCCAGCAGGTTGAGGCTGTGGTGGCCAGAAGCGGCCACTGCACTCCAGTCTGGGCGACGGAGTGAGACTCCAACTCAAAAAAAAAAAAAGAAAGACACAAATCTGTTGATTTCTATCATGCCTCCTTTTAATTCTCCAGTTTGGCCAGTAAAAAATTAAAAAATAAAAATACTGATGGCTCTTGAGGAATAGACGTGAAATGTTACAACTAAATCAATCAGTTGTGTGTGCTTTTCTAAGTTGGGTTTCCTTGCTGAAGCAAATCATTACAGTCGTGGTGTTTGGCATGTAGACACTAATCTAGAACAGGGGTCAGCAAACTTTTTCTTGGAGGACCAGATAGTATTTTAGACTTTGAAGCCAGATCGTCTGTGTTCCAACTACACAATTCTAAGTTATAGCAAGAAAGCAGCCACAGGCAAGACGTCAATGAGTGGGCATGGCTGTGTTCCAGTAAAACTAATTACAAAAACGGGTACCCGCAGGACTGGAGTTTGCCGACCTCAGATCAGGAAATACAGTTTTCTCCTTATTGGTACAGAGAAGCCACCTGAAGAAGCAGTTTGCTTTCAGCTGTCAAGGGCAGAGTATACTTTGCATCTTGCTTCAGGTTATGCTACTTTCAGGGAATTTGCCTCACGCTAAATCTACAGTGGCCTCATGGTGGCACCACCCAGCAGGATATCACTTTGGTCCACATTGTTGTTAATATTGTGCTGAGAGAACCTGGAAAGCAAGAATTTTAAAAAGACACCTAGATATTTTGATAAAACACACAGCTAACAGAAAGTGAAAGATAAAACCAGAGAAAATATCAGTCTCCCACTTCAGGGAAGATCGTGAGTTCCAGTGGAACTAAGAAAGCGTCGATGAGTGGGAGTCCATGCTTAGAGTTGATGCTTGGCCTCCTTCTCTGTGCTGTTGTTTTCTCTGTTCATGAGCCTGACTGTCCTAGAAAGGGCAACCCAGCATACTATATTGTATTACCAGAGCCCCTTCTGTTGTAGGGAGCCTTTTGGTGAGCATTTACATGAGATATGAGTATTTGTAGGTCTTGGACTCATTCCAAGAGGTCCGTTGACACACTCTCCTAATTCTTCTGGACAACACTCTTCACATCTCATTTCTTCTGCTGCCCCTGGAACCTGACCATACCAAGAGGGCTGCCTAGAAATTGATCCTTAGTGACCTTTCCTCCTAGGCAAAGTAGATACTGTGATCCTTTAAGGCTACCCTCAGAGGGGCTGTGACTGACAATCTACCTCAGACTGGTGCAGGCACAGTGCAGAGCCCTTTGTCCATAAACCAGGCTTGAATGCTTTCATCCTCAATCAGATACTCATAGCAAATTTCCTGTAAGGTCCTAGGTCCAGCTGAAGAGAGGAGGATGGAGCATTGCTGGGATTATGAATGATGTAAGCACAAATAACTTGTCCCTGGTGTCTTCAGAGCCTGTGTGGATTAGGTTCAATATACCGTATACTGCTTCTCCTTTGTGATGCAATGTTATTGGGTTTCTGTACTCTATGGCAAAGTAGGCCAGCTGGCAGTCAGTTCCTACTACACAACTTAAGTGTCATGGTAATCTGGTCTTTCATAGTCAAACTCCTGGTTTCCCCTGAAGTCCAGTAACAACTCAAGAATTCTCTCTTGCTGAAAGAGGCACCCCTTTCTTCACCCTTCTAGGGGCTGCTGCCATACTCCCATCAAGACTTATATCCAAAACTTGACTAAAAGAGCTCAAGAATAGAAAAAAGGTGTTGGAAAGACATTCTCACAAAGTGGTGGTGGTGGTGGTAGTATTAGTGATTGAGGGAGTTTCCAGAATGAAAGTACACAGGTATCTGAAGAGAAGGGGGCACCAAGTGCCCAGCTCAACAAATGGACACAGACCCTCTTCAAAGCACATCACTATGAACTTTCTGAACAGCAGAGATAAATATGTTGAGCGCCTTCAAGGAGGAGAAACAGGCAATAGAAAGGAACAGAAATGAACTTGGCATCAGATGCTCAACAACAGCATTGGCTGATAAAAGGTTGTTGACATCGGCATCACGGTTTTGAGACAATGTTATGTTCAACTCAGAAATCTATACAGAGCCAAAGTATGGGATCTGGTATGAGGGTAGAGCACAGATCTTTTCAGGCATGTAAGGACTTTAAAAGCTACCTCCAGGTAACCCTCTCAGGTCCCCTCCCACTGTGGGAGCTTTTCTGTCCTCTCAATAAACCCTTTTCAGAAAAAAAAAGTTACCTCCAACTTACTCAGGAAGAAACAAAATATTGCAAAACAAGGAGGTAAAGAAGAAAAGAGGAAGTCCTAGGATCTTGGAAAAGGTTTCCATACAGGACAGCAGCAAAGTGACTCCCTGGACCTTCGGAGAAGCCAGTCCAGACCAGTCTCAAGAAAGAATGTGGAGTGTGTGGTTTTGGGACATGTTGGAAAATTACTGTTAGACTCAAGACAGATCCAATTTAAGCATTTGGAAATTGGTGATGAGTGTTTTTAAATAAGCAGATGGAAATAAAAAAAACCACCATCAATTCCAAGAACACAAAACATTAGCTCAACAGTGAATAATACCTATGTGGTCATAATAGTGAGGGTGCAAGCTAATGATTTACACAGAAGCTGTCAATCATATCAAGAGGGCATAGGAAGGGGAAGTGTAAATGAGCTGACTCCTCGCCTTAAAAAACAGAAAATCAATAAATAATGTCTAAGATGTGTACATCACGGAGCAGCTCTATGAGCATCTAATTTAACAACACGTAGGTAAGTACCAAGAGAAATACCAGCTAGAATGAAAGTAGTTGCCTGGGAGGAGTGGGCAGAGGTGGGGATAACAGGGGCAGGGCAGGAGATGCTGCTTCCATTTCCAAACTGTGCACTATTATCATTTTTTTTAAAAGTAGCTTTAAAAAACTTGGCGTTATTAAGTGAGGAAATAAAAGCAAAATGGACATAAAATAGGCGAGTATGATGAAATCATAAACAGAATTCCTTACTGCATACAGGTCACTGACAATTGAAAGGGATAAACACAGATGTAGCCATGCACTACTTCGTAACCAAAGCAAAGAGTAAACACTGCCCATCACAGGCACTAAAGTATTGTTAAATTATTAGAACAATGGTAAATTAGAGGCCAATCAGTGACACCTTTTGGACAAATGTCAAAGGATCCAACGTTAGCCAAAACTCAACACCTGGCCATAGCTAAGGCCAAAAGTGATCATTATCATTATAGAAAAAAAAATTGCTGGGACTTAAGAACAATCTGAAATTTTATTTAAAAATGTAATTATAATTGCAATTGGATTATTGAAAGTTAGTGCTCTCATTTTTAAAGTTTGAGATCTTGGTGCAGAAACAGTCACTCCTCTGCACTGTCAGCGTTCAGTGGTTCCTGTGGTCACTATGGATGCACACAACAGGAGCACACCACAGGAGCACACGTAAGGTACTAGTGACTCATTTCCAAGGTCAGTGGAGGAGCAAGGTTTGGTATTTAAAGTGCCAAGACAGAGGAGTGTTCATGGTAACCTTGTCACCGAGTTTCTAAGCTTTTCTTTCTTTATCTCTCCTGGTAATCAACAAAGGTGACAGCTTCTCTCCTCCTCGCTCCTCAAATTAAAGATACCATCACTAGTGATAATACAGTTTCATAGTTGTGCACTACTTGAAGAAGCCTCCTGAGTGTATTCAGAAGCTGACTGTTGGGACACCCCCTAGGCACCACTTCCAGTCCCCTTGCACTCTTCTTTTGGGGGTACCAGTCAGCATCACATGTGTGCAGTCTGATGGCGCCTCACCCCTCTCCCCTCCTCCTCTAATACTTGGGACCCACGCAATGCCACCTGCAATTTTAGGGGATCTGAGGTCCGGTGGGACAAAGCTCTGGTCAGTGGATGACTGACGCTGATAGGGAAGTGTGTTCCCTTCATTCCCCCAGATGCACAATCCTGAGAAGCATCTCACGGCTCGCCAGGCATCCTTGGTGAGAGACCAAGCAACCAGCTCCCGTGGTGGGGGTTGTGTGCATCCCCATTCAGGCCCTTTCTCCCTCTCTTCTATACTCTCCACCCCCCACCTCTGCTGCCTCTGTCTCAGGCTCTGCCTTCTGGGGAACCCAAATTAAGACGCAGGCTTATGAGTATTGCCTTCACTTTTATTTTTAGATGTCTCATTTTCCCCCCTCCATGCACCTGGGATTCCATCCAAACGCTTGAGAAAAGATTGTTCTTAAGCCTTGGATCTAATAATGGACCATGTGGCAATGTGATTGGCATTAAGTATTTTTTTAAAAATTGTGTCAGATTCCATCCACATCTCAGCTTCCATTGCCCACCCCTTATGGAGGGGGAGGGCAGGAGGAGCTTGACAGCAGTATTGAGTCGGAAATGCTTGTGCTCTCAAGATGACTTCTTCAGTGGATTGCAGTAAACGAGCTGTTTTTTCACAAGCAACTACTTGTTGTTAGCAAGTTCTACTATGCCAGTGCTGTTATCTGTAAAGTTCATTACACTGTCTTTCTGTCAGTCAGCCCTTCTAAGGCATCGTGGATACTATGCCATCGGAGCATTTTGGATGAATGTGTGTCAGAGCAGTTCCACTACTTTGTATGTATCATATAGTTTGCCTTTACTTAGCTAAAAGCCAAATGATGCAAGTGCCCTTTTACCTTTTGCTTAGGACCAGCAATTCTGCTACATTATGCTGTGTTGTAGTTACTTTCTAAAAACACAACAGAAAGGTGTGAACAGAACATTGCATGCTCATGACTCCTAAATCACTCATCGCTTCATCATGTGTTTTCCATTATTAATGACAATTACAGAATATTTTCCTTTGTTGACTTTCCATACAATAATTATTTCTTCCTTCAGATTTACTGTTGCTTTTTGTATGAGACCCAGAAATCTCTCCACAAGCAAGTAAAGCCAAAGCATAGTAGAATTCAATGTTATTCAGCAATGCTTGCAAGCTAAAAAAAAAAAAAGACATCTGGTTGTCTCCGAATGTCTAAATATCAGGGGCATCAGACACAAAACTAGCACACTTAATATTGTCAGTAATTTTTTGTGTGCACAGCAGAACACACTGCTTCAGATGTTTTCTAGAAGGATTTCTATAGCTAAAATTCATAGCCTGCACATATCTCAAAATCCTTCAACTTCCGAGAATGGGTGGCAACCTCTAAGAATCATTTTGATAGAGTTTTTGCTCACATTTTAGCCTTTATGTTTTCAATAGTCCTTTGAAATCAAGGATTGTGTCTTTGTAAAATGTTCTTGTAAAGTAACTTGTTTCAAAGTTTGATTAGTAAGATAAAATATGTTTTGAAGTTCTCCTTTTCCCCAACACTTTGTTTACTTCTTTATACTTTATGATCTTTTTAATGTCTGGATTAAAGATAGTTTATCATGGATATTTCTATACGTTCTTCTGGAGTCTTTTTGGAAAACCTGAGGTGAAATCTTGACATTCTGCTTTTGATTCATCATCATAGGATGGGAAGAATTCTCAAACAAAAAATTTCCTCAAAAGATTCCTGGTTGAATTGAATGAAATAAATTTAAAATTATAGTTCTTAAAGGTTATTTTAATTTATGAATAACTAAATTATTCAGTATGTCAAACTATTCTGCAAAGATCAAAATTATGAAATAATTTAATCTCTATTGTTCTTCTCCATTCTACTTTTCAATGCTATCTATATATTCATAAATAGCTCTTGGCCCAAGGCTGACATAATGTATATCCCATAGCTGAACTCTGCTGGGGTGGGGGAGGGGAGGGGAAATGTAATAACACAAAGGGTACCTGGTCCTAAAACAGGGGAAGTGAGGACCAGTTGGAGGACTAAACTTCACCAGCACACAGCCTACTTGTGTAACTAATCCTGATTTGTACCCCACATCTCTATAATAAAATAAAATAAAATCTGAAAAAAACTAGGTACCTATAATCTCAGCACTTTAGGAGGCTGAGGCAGGAAGATTGCTTGAGGCTAGGAGTTCAAGACCAGTTTGGGCAATATAGCGAGACCTCATGTGTACAAAGAAAAAAAAAAGAAAAGAAAAAAAGAAAGAAAGAAGTAAAATTAGCTGGGCATGACGGCATGTGCCTATAACCCCAGCAACTCAGGAGGCTAAGGCAGGAGGATCACTTGAGCTCAGGAACTCGAGGCTGAAGTGAACTGTGGTTACACCACTGCATTTTTGCTGGGCAACAGAGTAAGACTCTGTCTCATAAAATAAAAATAAAAAATAAATAAATAACTGTCAATATGTTTTTTTTCTACTTAGTCGTTTGAAAAATCTTATTTTTTATACTTAAAATTGACAGCTTTTACTGTCATTAGTTGTTGCAGTATTTTATTCTTGTAATTTTCAATGTACATTTACATTTCAATTGCTTGATAGAATTTCAACATATAAAACAGAGATTTTTTTGTTCTAAGTTACATTTAAATGCTTACTTATATTTGAAATTGACCATTCAGTTATTTACAATAAGCCTGTGCTTGTGTTACATGCATTAAGACAGTGAACTACACAGTCACATGACCATTGATCATACAGAAGTTCAGGAATTCAAAAAAAATAATGCTATGTAGGCATCTGACTTTTTGGTCTTCCGATGGCTAAGGTCAACATTGAAGCCAAAATTAGATTCTTTTAACTAAAGTTTTTACCTACCTCCTATTACCTCAGTTCCATTTTTGAATGGCACTGAATTTCTATATAAAGTATTTCCATATTGGGTACTTGTCAAAAACTTATGTGCTATTTTGCCTCTTGTGACACATAAGGAGTTAAAAAAGAGAGCAATATTTGTATGTTTAATTCAAGAATTACAGATATTTCAGAAAGTCTTATAAGAAACCTACAAATGCATTGACATATGCTTTTCTTTTTCTTAATATGCCTGAAAAGTCAATGAACTTTTAAAAATTATACCAACAGTTAACAAAGTTACCAGCTGAGATAAAACCCTGAAGGTTGGCCAGGCTCAGTGGCTCAGCCTGTAATCCCGCGCTTTGGGAGGCCGAAGTGAGTGAATTGCCTGAGCCTGCGTGTTCGAGACCCACCTGGGCAACTTGGCGAGCCCTCATCTCTACAATAAATCAAAAAAATTAGCCGGGCGTGGTAACGCGGGCCTGTAATTCCAGCTACTTGGAAGGCTGAGGCAGAAGGATCGCCGGAGCCCAGCAGGTCGAGGCTGCAGTGGCCGGGAGCGGTCACTGCACTCCAGTCTGGACAACTGAGTGAGACTCCAATTCAAAAAAAAAAAAAAAAAACCCTGAAGGTTGGAATGTTCTAGGCTCTAAATCAAAGATAGAATGCACAAGTAAGGGAACCACAAGATGGGTCAGGAGAAGTAGAGGCACTGATATGTCCCATGTCTTCACCTGATGACCCACTCACAAATGTTCTGCCCTGTCCTCACATCTCCAGGCTCCACTGGTTTTCTTTTTTCTTTTTTCTTTTTTTTTTGAGTTGGAGTCTAACTCTGTCACCCAGGCTGGAGTGCAGCGCAGCCTCGACCTGCTGGGCTCCGGCGATCCTTCCGCCTCAGCCTTCCAAGTAGCTGGAATTACAGGCGCGCGTTACCACGCCCGGCTAATTTTTTGATTTATTGTAGAGATGAGGTCTCCCCAAGTTGTCCAGGCGGGTCTCGAACCCACGGGCTCAGGCAATCCACTCACCTCAGCCTCCCAAGGCGCGGGATTACAGGCTGAGCCACCGAGCCTGGCTTCCACCGGTTTTCATGCCCAAGTGAGAATGCCTGTATAAGTGGACCCCCAAAAAGGGGTCCACTTATATGGAAATGATCTCTCTCTCTCTCTCTCTCTCTCTCTCTCTCTCTCTCTCTCTCTCTCTCTCTCTCTCTCTCTCTCAGATGATCTCAGGGAAAGAGAGAGAGAGAGAGAGATGTGTGTTCCAGAAGCGTGTTTATAATATGGGTGGTGAAATCTAGGGGAATATTTTATGTGTTTCCTTGTATAAGTATACCCCAAAGTAGGAGTTAACTGAAACTGCAGTGCCATACAGATAGGTTAACAAATGTCTCAGGATGACAAATTAGACCACCTCAACAGACTCCACCCAGGGAGGTGGTGGCCAAAAGAAAGGGGAACATAAAATAAGGAGTGAAGGAGGGCTCTTAAATATTAATTGTAGAAATAAGTACTAAATAAGTACTATTGTTTTTTCCTGTATTTCTTTGTCCTTTTTATTTCTCTCATTACTGTGTATGAGTTATATGTGGGTTATGGTTAAATTTAACATTTCGATCATAGGCTGCAAATGAACAATATGGACTCACAATGAAAGTCCGATAGAAATGAACCAAAATAGAATTTTCCCCATTCCTGGGAAAGCAGGAACTTGGATGACCTTGAGCTCAATAGCTCATTTCTAGGTGCAGCGGTTGATGGTGACCTTGTTTCCGGCACCCAGTCTGCTCTCTAACCATAGGGCTGGCCCATGCTATGTAAACTGATTTGGAAAGCTATTATAGCGGGGAAAAAGTGTTTATTATTGAATGTTGATCATAGTTACTGATTAGTTTTACTTTCCACTTTTTTTATTGGTTTTCAGATTAGGAAAATAATACTTGTATGTTAGATGAAGTGATAAAATATATAAAGGTGTATAAAAGCAAAGGTAATCATCTTTTCCTTTTTCACTTACTCATTCAAAAATAAATACAAGCAAATTCATACATACAGAGTTTTCTTTGCTTGCTTTCACTGACATATTATTATATGATACTTTTTTCTCCTCAACTTGCTAATTTTTCACTTTATTATAAATTATGGACATCCCTCTATTCAATAGATAATACTTAACTCTCCGCTTTTTTCCCTAATTTTTTAATGCAAAAATACAATTTTTTATATGTTATTTTACATTTATGAGATTATATTATATATGCACATGTGAGGGTGGCTTTTTCTTTTTAGTACAGTTTTTTGTTTCTCTCTTTTTCTCTATCAGCCCTCCTCCTCCATTCTCCAATGCCCCCAAGTTTCACAAATATCCTCTGTGCTAGTGTGTCCAGATCCATACATGCAGCTTTGTTTGACTATTGTTTATAACACATAGTACACAATTCTTTGCATCTTACCTCTTAATCCTATAAGACCTTGTGGAAATTCTTCCAAGTCAGCTGGTGTCGCTCTCATTTTTTTCTTTTTAATGGTGTGATGATATCCTAGGATATGGATAAGTCATAATTCATTGACCCTTTCTAGTATTGTGGACTAATCACTTTTCAGGGCTTTTTTTACTTAGATATTTTTATACACCAGCCACTGGTACTTTTATTTTCTTGCCATAGTTTCCCAGGAGTGGGATTGGTAGGTCACAGAATATGTGTTTTAAAATAAAAAGATCTGCCAGATTATCTTCTGAAACAGTTGCAACGATTGACTTCACTTTTCCACAGGCAGCATGTAAGGAAACCTCCCACTTCTCCCTATTCCCACCAGCCAATTTGCTATGCAGACGTTTCCATCTTCCACATGTGTTTAGTATGATGGGCATAAAGTGATATTTCACTTTTAATGCAATTTGTGTATTTGAAAATGTTTGCATGCTTGTTAGCCATTTGGATTTGCTTTCGGTGAACTGTGTCAGGATGAGAAAAGGAGACCTACAAATATGGAAGGGATGAGCAACTGAAAGATGAATTCTACATACAGTTCCATGGTGATACATTCGAAAACCTCAAGGAAATGGGGACCCTCCTAGAAAAATCAAAATTATCTAAATTAACCCAAGAAGAAGCAGAAAATATAAATAAGTAAATTAACATAGGAAAATGGAAAAGTAAACTAATATCTACTTTTTAAAAACGTACCAGAACCTAATATTTTCACAACTAAGTTCTGCCTATGCTTTTAAGGATAGACATTTTTTATTATATTTAAATTATTTCAGCTCATAGGGAAAACTTCCTATTTAATTTTATGAAGCCAACCAGAAGGCAAAAATGCAACTACATGCCAATCTCATGTGTAAATACACAGGTAATAGTCAAAACATTAGTAAGTAAAGTTCAGCAATATATCAAAAGAGTACATACTGTGTTATTATCCAAATACAAAAAAGTGGTCCAAATTAGGAACCCTATTTTCTCAATGCATTCACTCAACAGATTAAAGAACAAAACCCCAAATAATCACATTGACAGATACTGAAAAATTATTTTATAAAAGTCAGCAATTATTCTCAATAATAACTCTAAATAAATTAGGAGAAATCATGGGACAATTTGTGATGAAGTGTGTTATTAAAAATTCCTCAAAAATATCACCCCAAATGGTAAAATATCAAAACAAAGCCAATTAAGTTTAGCTACCATACATAGTTGCCTGTCATCACCATTATAATTTAATGTTATTTTAGAGGGTCTAACAAATGCAATAAGAGCAACAACAACAAAAATTGGCAAAATCTTGCATGATCATATACCTAGAAAACCCATGAGTCTATATAGGAAAAAACCTTCTAGAACATACAAGAATCAATAGCTTTTCCTTATACTAGCAATAATTGTCTCAGAAATCCAGAAGCTATTTTTAAAAAGTAAACATCAGCTGGGCTCGGTGGCTCAGCCTGAAATCCCGCGCCTTTGGGAGGCTGAGGTGAGTGGATTGCCTGAGCCCGTGGGTTCGAGACCCGCCTGGGCAAGCGAGACCTCATCTCTACCGTAAATCAAAAAATTAGCCGGGCGTGGTAGCGTGCGCCTGTAGTTCCGGCTACTTGGAAGGCTGAGGCGGAAGGATCGCCGGAGCCCAGCAGGTCGAGGCTGCGGTGGCCGGGAGCGGCCACTGCACTCCAGTCTGGGCGACAAAGTGAGACTCCAACTCAAAAAAAAATAAAAAATAAAAAAGTAAACATCTTTGATTATATACATTTTTAAGCTTTTTGTAGAACAACACAGACCACAGCAAAGACAATACAAAAATAATAGTATTTTTGCCAAAAAAAAAAAACTTGCAAAAAAGATGACCTATAAAGTATTGATATCTACAATATATAGAATTCTTAAAAATTTGCAAGAAAAAGACAAACAACCCAACAGAAACGTGTTGAAAGTCACACCTTGATGAGATCAGGAACTAGATTTCATACCACAGATAGCAGATTTCCCCTCAAAATGATGACTTCTAGCAAAGCAAATTGTGCTAGATTGACAATCAGATTGCCACTCTGCTTTCAGCACGCTTTTAAAAATAGTAATGTGAAGGAGAAAACATATGTACTTCTTTTCAACCCCTCACCATCACCTACCATAACATGCTTTTGAATTCTACTCTCATAACTTGTCAGGCTATCTTCATTGTGGAGGAAGGAGAAACTCTGACATCCTTAAATCTCTGATCTGGTGATTCCTGACCCTGGTTTGACAGTTCCTCCTGTGAATTCTAGGCAGCTACACAGGGCCCTGAAATCCTGCCTAGCTGTAGAGGGTCCTCTCCACTTGCCCCGGATGTCTCAACCTTCTGTAGACTCCCACACTGCTCCTAAAGGACAGGATGCCCAGATTGTGGATGCAGAGTTAAGTGGTGTCTGTACTTTCGCCACCAGGCCCCACCCAGTGGACTAATCTGTTTGGCTAGAAGAATCAGGAACCTGAGTCAGGACACCCCATCTGTCCCTGTGTAGGATGCTTCATGTGACAGTTACTCCTTCAGGTGAGACCCAGTCATTCAGCCTCTCCCCGGGTCCAGCCCAGTCCCTACTTCCTCCCCTTACCCGCTGGTTCACATGTGTCAGTTATGGCAGCTTGGACGTTGCCCAGAGACCTTGGGTAAGGTGAATAGCAATGAAATAATAGGCACCCACCGGTGTCTGAGCTGTATCTTTGTCCCACCCATGTTTATAGCCTCCCTGATCTATCAGTCATCTCCTTCCTCTTGAGGTTGTGTGTCTTCTCTGCAGAAAGCACAGTCACCTAGAGCCACAGCTGAGGCAGTGTGAGGAAACAACTGAGAAGGGTTAAAAAGGTGTGGATGGAGGAGGCATCCGCGGTGTCTTTGTCCCAGAGAGAAGGTTGATATGACAAAGCAAGGGGTGAGTCCCTGGGGAAACTGGCAAAGCAACTGTGACACATCCCAGAAGTGAGTGGGCTTGGGGGCTAGCTGGGGGAGGGAAGACATATAGACTCTCAAAAAGCAGAGGGGGAGATGAGTCATGCAGATAATTAAAAACCTGCAAGAAGGAAATGACTCTAAATACTTAAACTCAAAGGTTGTTAGTTTCAATCCTTCTACAGAAGCCAAGCCAAAAAGGTGAAAGAACAGGTGAGGAAAAGGGGATTTCAGCACAGGAATTGAAACTGAGGCAGCCTGGGGCTGAGAAAGGGGCAAAGATATTTTCTTGTCTCTAATTTTGCATGATCCTAGCTCCAATCCATGAAACTCTGAAGCATCAGGTTGGTTTTGTGATTTTCTAATATTTCTATGGGGCCCACCAAACACTTAGAAAGCAGTGTCCACAGATGCAGCATTGAGTAAAGCATTATGGGAAGCACAGGGGACAAAGGACAACTGGAAGGCAATAAACAGAGTGCTAGCTGGTTTGATTTGGGGCTTCCTTACTCAAAGTGAGGTCCATGAGGTCCAGACTAGTAGCATCCACATTGCCCAGGAGCTTATCTGAAAGGCCAAATCTCAAACCCCACTCCAGACCTACTGACTCAGAATCTGTATTCTTAGCAAGACCCCCAGATGATCTGTAGGTGAAAGTTTGAGAAATGCTGATATGGGCAATAAGGCAGAGTAGAGAGGCTGCTGTGGGAAGCTTCATGGATGAGTTGGGTCTAGGGCGACACACGGGGCCTTTCCTTCCCTTGCTCATGTACCCTTCCTATTGGTGAGAAAGTAATACATTTCCTCTCCAGTAAGGTGAAAACATCAGGGATGTTACTTTAGCTTTCAGGAAATCTGTAAAAGGGAAATTTCAATTCATGCCACCAGGAAAGAAAATAATAGCTCATTCAATAAGCAAGGGCTTAATCTCTTAGCATGGAACTATACTCTAGGTCCAGAAAAAGATTCCTGCATGCACATTACGTGAGCCAGACAGTCCCCCACACCCATTCCCTAAACACCTAAATACCGTACCCTAAACATCTAAACTGTGATTCACCATGTCACCCTCAGCCTGCATTGAGGAGTGTTTTGTTTTAAAATTGCCCTTTGAAACACACTGCTGTATTCACTCCATGGATCTGATTAAAGATGTTCATTGCACTGAGTACCACATGTTCTCACTCATGAGTACCATATGTTCTCACTCATAAGCAGACCCTTATCATAATACCCAATTATCATAACACAATCAGAAAGGGATTGGCAGTAGTGGGAAACTGCCAGGGGTGGGGTTGGAGCACACCTCATCCATAAGGGTAACTGATCTCAACCCAGGTGAAGTGGAGACCAAAGTGAGGCCCAAACTTTATCTACACAATGGCTATTTGTATACCTAACCCTGAGTTAGGTACCCCACAACTTTAAAATAAAAATTTTTTTAAAAAGATTGCACCAGTAGTTGCACCAGTAGTTGCTCTAAGATACATGTTAACAGTTGCTACAGAAAAACAAGAAAAAAAAGAAAGAAGAAGTTGAAGATATTCTTCTGCGCTCCAGAAGCTCTGGAAGCTGGTTTGTTGCAGAGACTTTAACACACTAATATGGGACTCTCCAAGGAGGGAGTCTGTGGGAGGGACTTTCCAAACTTATGTAGCCACTTTTTTCAAGATGGTCTTGTGTAAATACTTCAGATCAGGCTTCCTCGCCTCCATGTCTTCTCAAAGAATACCTGTAGAGGACATTTTTCTTCTTGAATCAAGCACTAAGAATGTCTGGGGAACTACCTTGCCTGATTTCATGAGTCCTGAGATGTGTTTTGCTCTTTGCACTGTTTGCTAGAAAGCTGAAAGCCAAGTTGTTGCAGGACCTCAGTAAGTGTTCTGGACCTTGGAGTACACCCTCTGTGGCCAGACTTGCTGATGTTCCCTTGTTTTCTTCCATTTCTCATCTCTTTACTTTAAATTTTTAAATATTTTTCTTGGCATCTCTCTTATTTGTAAGTCACATTGCATCTTTTTCCAAACAAAAATTCAGAGAGGCTAAATGATTTGCCCAAAGTCACAGCATACTCGTGAGGAATGTAAGATTCAGACTCAGTTCTGCCAGTCTTGAAAGCCTAAGTGTCGCCATGCTTCCTCCCTTGTCCTGTGTGGGACTCATGAATGACCTGAGTATGTGGGTGACTCTGGGGGTTGGCTAGGAAATAACCATTACTGAACAACAATGATCTGACCTAATCATTCCCTCTTCCTATGCTTATGACTCGCTGCCTCGCCTCCTCCACACCCATCCTATAGAGCCCCTTCCTTACTTTCCAAAACTCTTCATCGATTCCCCAAGTCCAAGACCCATATTCTACAACTCACAACTCTAGCCTGGGTGTTTCTGTATAACCACGTATATCAGAACAGTGCACTAATAGCCATGACAACAGGGGTGAGTGGCATTCTAGTCTATTGCACCTGAGAATGCCCCATGCCTGCATGCAGCAATAGCCCAGCCACAGGAGCTGAGCATGGCCTTGTTAACTTTCTCTCTCTCTCTCTCTCTCTCTCTCACACACACACACACACACACACACACAGACACACACACTGCAGCTGCTCATCCATCTCTTTGAAGTGAAGCTCTCCTCCCTGTGACTGCCACACAGGCTCCAGAAGGCTGGACCACCGCCAGCTTCATATCTGCATTCCAGGCAGGAAGAAAAAGGAAGAAGTAAACTAGGAGGGACAAGAGGCAGCAGCAATATCAGGAAGGAAATATTTCCCAGGAATTCCTCCACAGACTCCACATTGGTCTCATTGGCCAGGAATGTGCCATGTGGCCGCCACTAGCTGCAGAGGAGGCTGTCTTGAGTATGATCATGGTTAGTAAGGAAGGAGAGATGGGTTTGGGGTGATCTGCCACACCAGAGAGGGTGTCCCAAATGTCTGGGTTGAGTACCGGGTGCAGAAAACAGGCAGCAGGAACTGGTAAGGAGAGCACCAGTGTCAAGTGGATGGGGATGGTCATTTAAAGGAATGCAGTGGTCACTGTGTGGCACCCCTAGACTCCTTTCTGGTGTTGAAGGACTGCAAGTGCTGCTGGCACCCCCTCAGCTGTCAGCCTTCTTTGGGAATCATGTTGGTTGAAATGAATCGCCTTGCCCCAAGTCATGCCACCTTCCAGGGCAGCCCGCATCCACAGCCTCATCTGTGTGTAACTCTGCAGGCCTATCCTGGCTTCAGAGCACCCCGTGGAGTCGGCTGAGGCTTTGAGACTGCAGGGGCCTGTGTGGCAGTCCCACTCCTCCCTCTTCTCACTTCCTCCCCTCCCTCTCACTGCCCTAAGGCACTCCTGAAAAACACCCAGCAGGCTGATCTCCCCCGGGCCACAGCCTGCACCAAGAAGCAAACCACTCTTTCTCCTTCTAGTTCAACCTCACAGGCACCTGCTGAGCACAGGGTGTCGGGAGGGCCTGAGACAGGTGCTGGGAGTGGAGGGGATGGGTGAATCCAAACATAAGTAAGATCAGTCCCCACCTTCAAGGACCTCACAGCCAAGCACAGTGGAGCTGGGCAAACAAGTGACTCAGACAAGACGACAGACAGACAAATACAAAGGGCAATGGCCACTCAAAGGAGGAAGATGTTATAAATGGTTTGGACAAGAAGTAGGGAGAGATGAGGAAATCTGGAGGTGCTCCACGGGAGAGGGAGACTCTGACAAGCCTTTGAAGGACGACTGGGACAGAGCAGCTCTCCAGGCAGAACCAGCACAAGCAAAGGCACAGAGGGCAGGAGCATGAGACATGTCCAGATGGCAACAGTCCCAGTTTGACTAGAATAGAAAGTGAAATAGAGCACAAGAACGTGAGCGGCCTAGTTAGATAGTTCTAGGCTCAGTTCCCAGTTCTGCCCTCTCAGAGAGAGGGACGTCAGGCACATAACTTCACTTCTCACAGCCACTTTTTTCTCATCTGTAGATCAGGCATTATAACATCTCCCTCCCCTAGGGCGTCATTGCCAGGACTGAATAGTTAAAATATGTAAAGCACTACACAGATACCTGAAAGAGCAAGAGCCTCAATCAATACTCTCATTTTCATTATACAAGCAGAAATATTGAGGCTACTTCTTTTTTTTTTAAATTTGAATAGAAAGCTTTATTTTTAAAAAGTTTACACATCAGTCACAAAATTCCACTTGAAGCAAGTCTTTAAATTTACTCATGAAAACATCATTTTAGTTGGAGTTCAGCCACAAGTTTGGGGATAGTGTTCTCCATAGATCTCTCAGACTTCTGTATACCTTGTGGTCAGAGGTGATAACTGCTCTTTTGTTCTAGACTAGCTTTTCAAGGATGGTTATACAGATAACCGCCTTGAAAGATACAGTGTCTCCCTTCAAAGCAAAAGGCAGTCATTTTTGCTGCTTATTATAGGAGATCTGGGTTATCTAAGCTTAAGCTTCTACAGCTATAATGCAAATCTATTATTTGTTCATCACTCACCTTGGCCCTTTGGTGTCAGGTCCATGGAACTTGATGGTCTTGGGAGAGGAGCAGGGGCATTACTGTAAACATGAAACCTGTGCCACTTGCTGTACTGAGAACAACAAATTATTTTTGTCTCTCACCCAGGAATTTCATGTCTCTTGCCAGTATTCATGAAACTGTGGAAGGTTAACACCTTGGCTTGCAAGTAGTATAAAAGTCAATCCTTCAAACTCCTTAACAATAGAGGCTACTTCTCAAGCCAGTGGTTCTCAAAGCCAACCAGCAGCATCCTATTAACTAAGATCCTTTAGGAATGCAGATTATCAGGTCCCAAACCAGACCTACTGAGTCAGAAATTCTGGGAGTGGCTTCCAGCAATATGTTTCAACAAGCCCTTCGAAAGGAGCTGAGGTGCATTAAAACTCAAAAACCTCCGGATTAAGGCAACAAAGAAATTTATTTTACGGGTTCTTCATAGAATTTAAAAACAGGGGGTGCACTAGAGGCTCAAAAATGGACGGCTGACAGAAATGGGAGATAGGGGAACCAAGATTCTCTTCCTCCTTCTCTCTTCTCTACTTCTCTCTTATCCTCTGCCCTTCTCTTCTGGTGGCTGCAAATACTCTTTCTTTATGTCTTCCACAAGCTGAGAATTTCTGCCAAAGGATGCCAGACTAAGAGGCTGCAATCTCTTAGTCTCCACTCCAGGTCATCTGGGGGCAGCTCATTGGTCCAGCTAGCGTCTCATCCCACACCTGGATGGATTCACGTGATTTGGGCTGAGATACTTAGTTTGAGCTTGGGAAAGAGGTCAAGCTGAGACTAGGAAATTCAGGAGCTTTGAGTGTAGTTCCATAGAACAGTGTTTCTCAAAGTGTGATCCTCAGACCAGCAGTAATCGGCCACACAATGTCAGAAATGCAGTCTTGGGCCCCTCCAACCCCAGACATAGTGAACCTGAAACTCTGAGTGACCTTGTCAATCTGTACTTTAACAAGGACAAGTTAGAGAGGCACTCTCAGGGAGGGCACAGAAAGAGGTCAGAAAACTCATCTGATTAGAATGACAAATCATTTCTGTAGCCACAACCATCTTCCCCCCTTAGAGTCATAATGAAATAGGCGAAAGAGACATCAAAAGGTAAAACACACAGGGTAGTGGCTTTCCTTTATTTTTCTTCTTTAATGCACAGTGCACACAATAAGAAACAACTTCAAAACACCACAGACTATTAGAGCTGGGGTATGGCCCAATCTCCCTCTTTACTTTTGGGGACACTGAGGTCCCAAAGGGTAGCATGCAGAGTCAATGTCTCATTTATGTCAGAGACAGAACTGAAGTTAAGGCCACTCACCTTCAAGCACTCATGATAAAAAATGGAACTTTTCTAAGTCAAAGAGAAAAGTAACTGAGAAAGCAGATTAAAATGAAGTCATATGAGACCCACATGAACAATTAAAAGCAACTCAGATCCCACCAGGAGGGCTAGGCAGCATCAGGGCGGCAGCTACAGTGTCACTTTGTAGAATCCCAAACCAAATTATCAGCCTCCACATCCATGGTCAAGTCTCAAATTCCACCATTATGATTATTAATAGTTTTTTCACTCACCACAAACCAGGTAAATCTAAACCCACTGCCACCTCAAAACTAGAACGCTCAAGGCTTTAACCAGAAAGGGAGAGAGAGGAGAGGAAGGAGGCATTAGTAGAGCCATAACAAAAGTTACAGTTCCACAGTTTTTTTATTTAATAAGTCTGTGATGTACTCAACAGGGGAAAAACAGCTAAAACACTGCATACAGGGCTGTGAAAATTACCTCCTTCAAATTCTGCATTCCGTGAAAATGCAAAAAGAGAGATATTCTTGGCAGTTAGTGTGTCAGCCTTAATAAAAGGAAGTGGCAAGTCCAGTCTGCATCAGGGTGGATCAGCATGGCCTCTGTGGAATGAAAAAGAGGTCAGCAGATGACAAAAATTAAAATTAACAAGGATAAAACAGAGGAACCAGACTGAGCCAAAACAAAGAGATCTTTGTTTGCTCTTAGCTATGGGTTTTACCAAGATATAGATTAGAAGGGGTGGGCAAGGACAATTGTTCAGGCTGTGCCCAAAAAAAGCATACCACTCCTGCCAGTGGGGCAGGAGATCCATCAGGTGCTCTGTTCATCAAGTCACACTCAAACCAGCCCGGGGGGGTGAATGTGTTAACCTCATAAGGCCTGCAACGGCCTTGGGTTATAAATGACAGAATCACACCACTTGTCTTATGATACTTGTTCTTTGACGGATGGATGCTCAAATTAACTGTTGGCAGCCCATACATTTCAAGGAATGACTTGAGTCTTAAAATAATTCCCTTATTTTCTTCATAAACTCCCAGACTCAGGAGACCCAATCAGCCATTTGGAATCAATGGCTTGGTGCCCAGAGAGAGCAAAATGAGAATCTCCCCTCATGGAATGACATAAGGGAACAGCTAGCACCCCTTTTATGATGAAGCACCAATTACATGGCAGTTCTTTCTTTTCTTTTCTTTTCTTTTTTTAAATTCTGAAGCATGAGTCAAACTTGCCCTTATTATTATTTTTTAAAAATTTTATTGTTTGTTTCTGAAATTACTTTTCTCAAGAACCTTAGAAATTTGCTGATATGTTTGGGGATTTGCCTTCTTACCCCTTCCATGATATTGCTGTGCTTTGTGTGACTAGAAATGGTCAAGTCCCTTCATTTTTAGAAATCCTTTCCTAACATCAACTCTCCAAGTGGTCAAAATTGAACAAACAGAAATAGTAGTGGTCTCCTCACTTCAACAAGGAACAGGAAAGAAGTGCTCGCCTGAAAAGGAGAAGCTCGTTTTCAGCAAGCACAAAGTAGAGGAGATGACTTGTTTACTGTTTGAAAACTTGGAACTCACCCAACTGGAGTGAGGATAATGCCGCACATGGGTTAGTATCAGTAGTGTGACCTGGGCCATGTTCACGATCTGACCACTTATGCCCACTACATTGCTACTGCCTTGTCTAAGCTGCAGGTGTACATCAGGTGGGGCCTGTTGCCTCCTTCCCTCCTCTGTTCTTGCTTTAACAGACTAGGCTCAGGCATGCAGCAGCCAGAGGAATCCTGGTGAAACATCCATCCCGTCACCACCTAGAGCCCTCTAATAGCTTCCCAGCTGATTTCTAGTAAAGAGCAAAGCCCTTTCCACATGTCCTGGCCACCAACCCCCACTCTGCCTTGAGTCCCTCTGTCCTCACTTCCTCTGCTCCAGCCTCTTTGCTATTTCTCTGTACACACACATAGAAATTTCTCTAGGCCAGATGTATATCTAAAAATGGAAGCGCTGAATCAGGATATCGCTACAGTTTCTCGATATTGCCAAATTTCCTACAAATGGGTTTGCTAATTTAAATTCCTACCCACATTGTGGGAGAGGGTAGGCTTTTCCACATTCTCTCCAACTCTTGATATTGTCAGACTTCCTTTTTTTTTTTTTGAGTTGGAGTCTCACTCTGTCACCCAGACTGGAGTGCAGTGGCCGCTCCCGGCCACCGCAGCCTCGACCTGCTGGGCTCTGGCAATCCTTCCGCCTCAGCCTTCCAAGCAGCTGGAACTACAGGCGTGTGCTACCACGCCCGGCTAATTTTTTGATTTTATTGTAGAGATGAGGTCTTGCTTGCCCAGGCGGGTCTCGAACCCGCGGGCTCAGGCAATCCACTCACCTTAGCCTCCCAAAGGCGCTGGATTACAGGCTGAGCCACCGAGCCCGGCTTTGTCAGACTTCTTAATGTTGACTAATCAGTTGGGTAGGAAATGTGAACCCAGCACTTCCATTTACATTTTCTTGGTTACGATGGAAGATTAGCATTTATATTTTCTTGGTTATGATAGAAGATTAGCATATTTTCATGCTTATTGGTCATTTGTGTTTTCTATTTTGGAACTCTGCTGGGAGAGAGAGGAAATTGACATAATTCAATTTCTTTAAAAGTTTATTCAGTTTATTTTCCATGAGTTGATTTTGGCAATATATAATCGTGTAGAAACTTATTCATTTCATCCAAATTTTCAAGTGTATTGTCATAAAGTTGCTCCAGGTGTTCTCTGGGGTGTCTATCCTCTATTCTATTTAGTTGTGCCTTTTTGTTGTTGTTGCTAATGTTACTTATTTGTGCCTTTCCTCATTTTTTTTCCTTCATCAGTCTTGCAAGGAGTGGGATAAGTAAGCCTATGAATAATCCAACCAAGCTATGACAAGAAGTTTCAGTTTTCAGAATCTTTTAGAGTTCAGAATTAAGGATCGCAAACTATGGATCCATGCTTTCATTTCCATTCAGTTCTAAATATTTTGTAACGCTTGTTCTGCTTTCACTCTTAACTCATAAGGCATTTAGAAATTTAGTTTTAGCTTCTAAAAACATGTTCTTTTGGGTTTTTTAATCTATATGAAAATGATTTGTAATTTAATAAATTGTGGTCGGAACATGTGGTTTGTATGATACAATTTCTTTCATATTTGCTAACAACACTATATAAATCTGTACGTGGTCAGCTGTCATAAAAGTTCCATGTATAGTCTCTGTTTCAGAACTTCTCAGCTGGCAGGCCATGAATGGGCCATGGGTGAATTGTAATGCATTGGAGTTCCCTGGCTCAGGAAGCTCCCCTGGTCTTCTCCCACCCCCCCGCAGCTTGCACAAGGAGCTCATTCACACTTGTGAGCCCAGGTCAGCTGCAGAGCTCCCAGCCACCCATCCAGAACCAGGAGTCTGGGGAAGAAGGAGATTGTTCATGTTCCAGGAGCCCAGAAATCTGGCACACAGCCCAGGCCTCTAAGTAGAGTTGGGGACCAGGGTGGCACAGTCAGGGCTCCTGGTCAACATATGTATAGCTCCAGGCAGCTGCACCCTCTCTCTGCCTTACATATTTTGATCTCTTTTATCCATTTATAGCTGATGAGACTTTTTAGTGGCATCCAGAGCAGCTGCAGGGTTAACTATTCTAACAATATAGGAATGATTTGTAAAGTAGAGTCGCATCATTAAAAACTCCTAATATAAAACATTTGGTACCTTGATATTAATCTGTATTTCCATATTGTAAGAAATTTTAATACATTTGCTAATGAAAGAGAACTATTAGATCTTTTAAATATAATTTCAACTGTTGAAAAATATCAAGTAATTCTAAATATTCTGCTTTACCTTTTATCACCTGCTTATATAAATAAAGCTTCTCATTCATCAAGATTATCAAGAAATTGAAAATATTGTCAGTAAAAATCTTGGTCTGGAATATGCATTGCAATTTCAAGCATAAACATGATAAAGGTTTTTGTTGTGGGAGCAACCTCATTTCTCATTTAAAAATCGATTGCCAGCCGGGCTCGGTGGCTCAGCCTGTAATCCCGCGCCTTTGGGAGGCTGAGGTGAGTGGATTGCCTGAGCCCGCCGGTTCGAGACCCGCCTGGGCAACTTGGCGAGACCTCATCTCCACAATAAATTAAAAAAATCAGCCGGGCATGGTAACGCGCGCCTGTAATTCCGGCTACTCGGAAGGCCGAGGCAGAAGGATTGCCCGAGCCCAGCAGGTCGAGGCTGCTGTGGCCGGGAGCGGCCACTGCACTCCAGTCTGGGAGACAGTGAGACTCCAACTCAAAAAAAAAAAAAAATCGATTGCCTGGAATACTTTCAATAGGATTGGTATCAGCAATTCCTTGTATGTTTTATAGAATTCTGCTGGAAAGTTATCTGGTCCAGGGCTTTTTTTATTTTTATTTTTGTAGGTAGTTTTCTTATGACATATTCGATTTCCTGGGTTGTTATTGGTCTATTTGGGGCCTCGATTTCTTCTTGTTTCAACATGGGTAGGTTGTGTGATGTCAGAAAGTCCTCCATTTCATTTAGGTTTTTGAGTTTGTTTCCATACAAGTGTGCATAGTAATCTCTGATCATCTTTTGTATTTCTTTGGGGTCAGCTGTGACTTCACCTTTATCATTTCTGATTGTGTTTATTTGAGCTTTTTCTCTCTTTTTCTTGGTCAGTCTAGCTAGGGGTCCACTAATCTTGTTTATCCTTTCAAAGAACCAGCTTTTTATTTCATTTATTTTTTGTATTATACTTTTGTCCTCTATGTCCTGTATTTGGGTTTTTATTTTGATGATCTGGAGTCTTCTGCTGAAGTTAGGGTTTTAGTGGTCTTGCTTTTCCAGCTTCCTTAGGTGATTTGTTAGGCTGTTAGCTTATGATCTTTCCATTTTCTGTATGTGTGTTCATAGAGATATGAATTCCCCTCTTAGTACTACTTTCATGGCATCCCAGAAATTTTGGTAAGATGTTTCCTCATTTTCATTTGTTTCCAGTAATCTTTTAACTTCTGTTTTGATTTCCATGTTGACCCAGGAGTTGTTCAGCATCATGCTGTTTAGTGTCCTTGTCTTTCTACAGATTCACCACAATACCCATTAGATTACCAGCAACATGCATCTCAGACCTGGAAACAACAATACAGGAATTCACATAGAAACATAAGCAACCACGAATAGCCAAAACAATCCTCAGCAAAAAAAAAAAAAGCAGGAGGTATCATACTCCCAAACTTTAAACTTTATTATAAAGCTACAATAATCAAAACAGCCTGGTATTGGTACAAGAACAGGTATATAGACCAATGGAACAGGATAGAGATTCCAGAAGCAAAACTTCAATTTCTCAACCAACTCATCTTTGACAAAGCCTCCACCATCAACCACTGGGGAGAGGAAAACCTATTCAGTAAATGGTGCTGGGAAAACTGACTGACCACATACAGAAGATTAAAACAAGACCCCTATCTATCACCATACACAAAAATCAAGTCTAAATGAATCAAAGACCTACACATAAAACCTCAAACTATAAGAACCTTAGAAAATGCAGGAGACGCCCTTATGGAAATTGGAACTGGCAACCAATTTCTGGTCAAAACCCAGAGTGCCCATGCCATAAGAGATAAGATAGACAAGTGGGGCCTCATCAAACTGACAAGCTTCTGCAAAGGCATAGAAGTCACCAAGAGAGCAGGAAGACAGCCCACAGACTGGAAAAAAATATTTGCCAACTGTATATCCAACAAAGGCCTAACATTTAGGATCTACAAGGAACTCAAACATGCAGAAAAGAAAAAACAAACAGCCCCATTACAAAGTGGGCAAAAGATATGAACAGACACTTCTCAAAAGAAGACATATGAGCAGCCATCAGATACATGAAAAAATGCTCAGCCTTACTAGTCATCAAAAAAATGCAAATTAAAACTATACTGTGATACAACCTAACTCCAGTAAGGAAGGCCATCATCAATAGCCAAAAAACAACAGATGCTGGAGAGGATGTGGGGAAAAGGGAACACTTCTACACTGTTGGTGGCAGTGTAAACTAGTACAACCTCTGTGGAAAACAGTTTGGTGATTCCTAAAAGATCTAAAAATTGACCTTCCATATGACCCAGCCATCCTCCTACTGGGAATATACCTGAAGGAACTCAAATCACTCTATGAAAAAGATACCTGCACATGCATGTTTATTGCAGTACTATTCACAATAGCAAAAACATAGAACCAACTGTGATGCCCATCAAAAGAGGACTAGATAAAAAAATGTGGTACATATACATAATGGAATATTACACAGCCACAAAGAAGAACAAAATTATGAACTTTGTAGCAACTTGGATGGACTTACAGTGTATAATACTGAGTGACCTATCACTGAAAGAAAGAACTGAGTACCACGTTATCACTCATAAGCAGACCTTGAACAATTATCATAATACGATAAGAAAGGGATTGGTAGTTGTGGGAAACTGCCAGGGGTAGGGGAAAGAGGGAATTGGCAGTTGAGGGAAACTGCCAGGGAAGGGAGGGGCACATCTTATGAACAAGGGTACCTGCATAATGAACACTTGTATACCTAACCCTGAATTATATCCCACATCTTTAAAACAAAAAATTAAAAAATAAAATAAAAATTGAAAAATATTTTATTTATACACTTTGTAAAAAGTAAATATTTAATATTTTATAATATTGTGAATTTTCTATTTTATTATAACTATATTAACACAGTAAAAATTACTTTCTTAGTAGATTGATTCTTTAATATTATGTAGTTTCTTCTTTCTCAAATTAAGCCTTTTGCCTTCAATTCTATTTTGATATTATACTTCAGCATTATTTTGGTGAATTTTTTTTGTTTTAGTAGAAGTAACTGCTTCATTTATTTCTTTCAGATAACCAAATATAGTAATCTTAAAGTAGTTTTTCAATTAATTCATCATTAATTTCATCTGGAAAAAATTTGAATCAGTATGATTTTCGATACAACTACCCGCCCAAAAATAAAAGCTTAAGCACTAAGGAGAGTTATTATTTTACATAGCAAGAAGTCTTGAGGTAAGATAATGATATGACAATAATCAAACATGTACAATGTTTTAAGATTTTTAAAAATCTACCTGTGTCATTTAGTTATGTTTTACAGCTAATAAAGAAATCACTATGCCCTTTTCATTACAAGTATTTATACTTTCAGAAATCAAAAAAAGCAATTTGACTATTATATCAAGGTCAATAAATTATCAGGCAAAATAACTAATGCAGCAAATTAGACTTTTTGATACTTAAAGTTACATTTCATAGCAATTATAGTCATATCTAAAGTCTAAGTGTCTTCAAAATCTCTGTTACAAATAGACTGCAAGGATATTTTTCATGATAAAAGACAGTCACAATTAACAAATATTCTCATGTGTTCTTTACCAGTCAAAAGAGTAGGACCAATATTCATGTGAATGTTTTTGCCTTTTTTAGAATCGACTTTAGAAATACCCTTATGGTTTAGGATTTTACCTGCCCACTATAGCTACAGATAGGTGAAACTTGGGCAATGGGGAAGGACAGGGAAAGGGAGACAGAGTCTCTTTCTTCTGATCTTTCTTAGACATTTTCACTAGAATTGATATTGATAACTAAAAGCACCTCCATTTTTAAGGTTAAGCACAGGAATTTAATTACTTAAATTTTTGAACAGATAATTGTTATGTATATAAAAATAGGGCTTTACATGAAAACACATTATGTTTTATCCTACAGTTTTGGCATATTATTCTAGACTGTTACATGGTTTTGAATTCGGATCTCGTCTTTTAAATCATCAACTATAACTCCCAATTTGTGTCAATTACTATTCTAATAAAGCACACGCCTTTACTTTCATAGCTTCCACCACATATTGTAATTACCCATTTATTTGTGTATTCATCTTTTTAACTAAACTTCTATTTTAAGATAATTGTAAGTTTACACATAGTTGTAAGAAATAATACAGAGAGATCTTATGAATGCTTTATACAGTTTTATTCATAGTAATGTCTCAAAAACAAACCAAAAAACAACAAAAACCAATGTCACAATCAGTGTACTGACATTGATAGAGTTAAGTTATAAAATAATTCCATCTGCTCGGGGATCCCTGTGTGGCCCTTTTCACGCTGCGCCCACTTCCCTCCTGGCTCCCACCCTCATCCACAGTTCTTATCCCCTGGCTATTGCATTTAGTCTTCAATCCTAATATTTTATAGTTTCAAGAATGTTTTATAAATGGTCACATGGTTTATAATCCTTTGAAATGACTTCTTTCACTCAGCAGAGTTCCCCTTGAAATGGTTCATATTGTGTTATCAGTAGTTTATTCCTTTTTATTACTGAGGGATATTCTACAGTATGGGTGTGTCACAGTTAAGCCATTCAGTCGTTGAAGGCCATCTGAGTGAGATCCAGTTTTAGGCTAACATGAATAAAGCTACTGTGAACATTCAATCGTGTACAGGTTTTTGCGTGAACATAGATTTTAGCTTCTCTTTAGCGTCTCTGTAATAAATGTTCAGGAATTCAATCACTTGTCACATGGTATTTGCATATCTAATTTTTTAAGAAACTGCCAAACTATTTTCCAGGATGGTTGTAAAATTTTACATTCCCATCGGCAATATATGAACACTTTTCTGCATTGTCACCAGCATGTGCTATTGTCACTATTTTTTACCTTAGTCAATCTGATAGGCATGTAGGGACCACCATGGTCTTAACTTGAATTTCTGTCATGGCAATGATGTTGAACATCTTTTTGTGTGCTTTTTTGCTATCTGTATATCCTTCTTGGTGAAAAAGCTTCATGTCTTTTGATCATTTTGTAACCAGATTCTTTTGGTTTTTTTACTCTTAAGTTTTGAGAGTTCTTTATGTATTCTAGATACTAGTCTTTTGCTGAAAATGCATTTTGCAAATATTTGCTCCCCCACCCATAGCTTGCCTTTTTATCCTCTTAAAGTAGCTTTTGCAGATCAAAATTTTTATTTATTTATTTATTTTATTTTATTTATTTATTTTTTTTTTTTGAGTTGGAGTCTCACTCTGTCGCCCAGACTGGAGTGCAGTGGCCGCTCCCAGCCACCGCAGCCTCGACCTGCTGGGCTCCGGCGATCCTTCCGCCTCAGCCTTCCGAGTAGCTGGAACTACAGGCGCGCACTACCACACCCGGCTGGTTTTTTTTTTTTTATTTATTGTAGAGATGAGGTCTCGCTTGCCCAGGCGGGTCTCGAACCCGCAGGCTCAGGCAATCCACTCACCTCAGCCTCCCAAGGCGCGGGATTACAGGCTGAGCCACCGAGCAGGGCTGACAGAGATCTTAAGAGATATGACTGACAGAGTAAAAAGGAGTTAATAAATGTCTTATTGGGGAGGAGGGAGGGAGCAAGACAGAGAGACAAGAGAACAGTGCTAAATTTGAAGAGATAATCCAGCACAGATAATAGACACTAACCTATTAATATGGAAATACTAATAGCGTCTACACTAAAGGAGAAACTATTTTGTGGCATTATCTTTTTGATAACTTTTCTATGCATTTTGATACATATAGTTTTAAAAAAAATTTTATTGAATACAGACATAATCTGGCTACGTTGCTTAAGCTGATCTCGATCTCTTGGACTCAAGTGATCCTCCTGCTTAGGACTCCCAAAGTACTAGGATTATAGGTATGAGCCACCACACCTTCCCAATACATATATTTCATATTACAGAGAAATGGGTACTATTTTATCATCTTTATTGCATAATGCTTTCTATATATTTCTAAATATTAATATAAGATATTCCACATATTATGATATGTAGTGTATCTTATGTGCATGGCATTAGATTATGCTAATATACCATAATACAAACCATCCACAAAAGTTGAGGATTCAGGTTAATCCCCAATTTTTCATTATTACAAATAATACCACAACATGAAACAGTTTACTTTAAGTAAAAAGCCGGACAACATAATTCTAGTCATCAAAAATATATATGTATACATCTACATAAACACAAGATATACATACACTTAAAGAATGGGAAGCAAGATACCAAATATTAAATAGTTCAAATTTCTGGTTTATGAGATTATGGGTAGTTTTTATTTATTTGTGTTTTTCAATATTTTATATATATTCCACAAGAAACACATATTATATCTGTAGCCAGAAAACAAAGCTTAAAAAAAAAACAAAACCTGAGATGAACATCCTTGAATATAAATCTCTGCACACATTTCTGACCATTTCTTTAGATACAAACCTACAACTGAAATTAATTTTAATGTACTTTTCCAAATTAATGTCCAATTTATAATAGCATCAGAGGGCTCATTTCTTTATACCCTTAACAGCACTTGGCATCATTTTATCTTTGTCAATTTAGTAACACCCTGGGGTTTTAATGGTGATTCTAATGGCACAACTACATTTGGAAATTACTATTATGCATTCTTTCCTCAACTTGGACTATGCTATTCTAACATTAGTCATAATATTTTTAACCACTATATTTAACTTATTAACATTAAAATACCCAGAAGAGAGGATTTTAGTTTTTTTGTTTGTTTTTAACTTTTAAAATTTTTTTACTTTAAAATTGTGGGGTACATTTCAGGGTTAGGCATACAAATATTCACTGTGCTGGTACCCTTGTTGATGAGGTGTGCCCCCCCTTCCCCAGGCAGATTTCCACTACTGTCAATCCCACCGCCCCGCTCCCCCTTCCCACCGCAGTTTCCCGCTACTATCAATCCTTTTCTTATAGTATTGTAGTAGTTGTTCAAGGTCCACTTAAGAGAGGATTTTGAATGTTCTTACCACAAAGAAATGACAAGATTTTTGAGGTGATGGATATACTGATTATCCTGATTTTGTCACTACACAATGCATACATATACCAAAATATCATACTGTACACCTCATAAATATGTACAATTATGTGTAAAAAATGAAATGAAACTTTAAAATTTTTTTCAGATTATGTTTTTCATATATACTTATCCCTTGTATTTTGCAATTTATACAGAAATATATAACAAGTAAAATACAAAATAATTAATATTTCCACCACTTAGAGAAAACAACCACAGTTAACATTTCAGTGTCATTTCCCCAATGTTCCCCCTTGTCTAGTTAACACTCATCTCAAATTTCAGCTCTCAGCTTAAATGTAACTAAGGACAGCTACCAAAGAAAAATATTTAGAGCAATAATTCTCAAGCTGATGGTGCATCAAAATCAACTGTAGGGCTCATAAAATGTAGATGCCCAGGGCCCTAACGAATCAATCATTAAAGGGGTAGTAGCATTTAGACCCATGCATGCACTTTTAGAGACAAAAGCATATTATTGTGCTTCATTTGGGGGTATTTAAAAACTTTTGGTGGAGCAACCCCTTTGGGTCCCCTTACACAGTGGGAGCTTTTCTGTCCTCTCAATAAATCCTGCTTTCTAAAAAAAAAAAAAAAAACTTTTGGTAAAATATATATGACAAGATTTACTGTTTTAACAGTTCTTAAGTACACAGCTCAGTGGCATTAAGTATAATCGCAATGATGTACAAATACCACCACTCTCCATTTCTAGAACTTTCTCATCATTCCAAACAGAAACTCTACACCCATCAAAAATAACCACCCAAGGACCAGACATGGTGGCTCACATCTGTAGTCCCAGTGCTTTGGGAGGCTCAGGCAGGAGGATTGCTCGAGGCCAGGAGTTAGAGACTGGCCTGAGTAACATAGTGAAACCCCGCATCTACAAAAAATTTTAAAAGGGCCAGGCACAGTGGCTCATGCCTGTAATCCCAACACTTTGGGAGGCTGAGGAGGGAGGACTGCTTGAGGCCAAAAGTCAGAGACTAGCCTGGGAAACATAGCGAGACGGTCTCTATAAAATATTAAAGAATTAGCCAGGCTTGGTGGCACACACCTGTAGTCCCAGCTACTCAAGGGATTGAGGTGGGAGGATCTCCTGAACCCAGGAGGTTGCGGCTGCAGTGAGCTGTGATCGTGGTACTGTACTCCAGCATGGGCAATAGTGAGATCCCAACTCAAATTTTTTTTAAAAATTAGCTGGGTATGGTGGCATGTGCCTGTAATACCAGCTATAAGGAAGGCTGAGTCAGGAGGATCGCTTGAGCCCAAGAGCTTGAGGTTGCAGTGAGCTATAACCACGCCACTACACTCTTGCCTGGGTAACAGAGTGAGACCTTGCCTCTAAAAAAGAAAAAAAAGAAAAATCCCCATTCCCTTCTTCCCCTAACCCCTGGTAACCACCATTCTACTTTCCGCCTCTATGATTTTGACTATTCTAGATAACTTCAAGCAGAATTACACAGTTTTTATCCTTTTGTGTCTAGTTTCTTTCACTTCATGTCTTCAGGCTTTGTCTGTCTTGAAGCATACATCATAGTTTTCTTCCTTTAAAAGGATAAACAATATTCCACTGAAGTATGTCTATTCTACATCTTATACATTCATCCATCAATGGACACTTGGGTGCTT
>CAUYQG010033614.1:0-29493 GCA_963574415.1 Tarsius wallacei | reverse complement strand
CCCGGCTAATTTTTTGATTTATTGTAGAGATGAGGTCTTGCTTGCCCAGGCGGGTCTCGAACCCGCGGGCTCAGGCAATCCACTCACCTCAGCCTCCCAAAGGCGCGGGATTACAGGCTGAGCCACCGAGCCCGGCTGGTACAGGCTATTTTTTAAGACCACCTCTTCATACCAGTAAATTATATGGGCATGTCCTGCTTCTTCAGTTTCAGCTGTGCTCTATATGCCTTATCAGAACTCCCACTTCAGAGATTAGCATGAGGCTTTATCCTGGGCACACACTGACAGTTGTTTTTTTGGGTTTTTTTTTTTTGGTACTTTAACCAACCATATCATTGTGTGGTTCATCGTTACTTCAACCTCTGCTTCTCTCTTCAGCCCACTCAATACTTTTGCAACCTTTCTTTGGTAGATCATTTATCTTATTCTCGAGACTTTATATGGGACCACTTCCGTTAGCCACCCAATATTTTTGTTTTTAAAAGAAAAGGAAGGTTGAGAGAGTGGTGCTGCTGATGGCAACAATTAGTCCAGCCATTAGGAATGCCCAACTTGAATTAATAAATGTCTTACTTTATAATTGTTTATTTATTTATTTATTCTCTGGGACACACACAGACTCCAGAGAAATGGAGTCAGTGATCTCTTACTTTATAATTGTTGATTCTGCATTTAGAATTTGAATTTCTAGGACTTCTTAAGAATATGTTTTACCCCTAAAGAAGCCTCCTGTACATAATTTTGAACTTTACATTTTTTCCCCTAGTTTCTCCATCATTTCTAATCCATCTATTCTTTATCATATAGGAGTTCCTGAACATTTATATTCTGGTGATGACAACCGTTATATCTCTCCAAGGCTATTGTGGATTTCTTCTCATTTCAGTATAGTATTAGGTTATTCACTCTATCTGTTTTGACACAGATAAGTCTGGGGTTTTTCTTTTCCCCCCTATATACCAGAAAGTCTAAGCTCTGTATTCCTAGCACAGTTCTCTTGCAGGAGTTCCAGACCCATATATCTCATGCTTACTGAACAGTGTTACAAGAATTCTTCACCAATACCACAAATTAAGCAAGGCAAATTTGAGTTTGTCATTTGTCTCCTTCCCCACCCTAGCCTTTTCCTCTTGCATTTCCTATCTTATTTTATAGCACCACTCAGGCAAGGAACTGGTGGAGCAAGCTTTGTGCCTCCTTTCCCTTGCCTTCCGTGTTTAATTTGTCATCATGTGATCTACAACTTTCAACAACTATCATCCTTGCCATTTTTCTTCTCATTTACTATAGCAGCTGTCTCTCTAACTAAAGGCTGCTTTCCAGTGGTGTTTATAATCACAAAGTCATTCACTCCAAATTTCAATTATTTAATAGTTTTCAATCCCTACATGGTTTAGCCTTAAGATCCTTAGTATTAAACATCAAGCCCTTTTCTCTGGCTCCTATATTCCTCTGGGGTACATTCTTCACCACTATTTCCTTTTTTAACCTCCTGCAAAAGAAGCTGCTTGTCGTTTTCTTGAACATGTTATATTTTCTCTCCACATTTCACATTTTTTCCCTGTCATTTTCTTTCAGAAATCTTCCCAGGGTCCTAAGGTTTCAGCTGAATGCTCCTACTCTGTGCTCTTGTGGCTGGTTGTGTATACATTTGTTGTACTGTTACTTGGTATAGATGAATGTATAGTAAAAGACAGTACAACAGATGTATACACAACCAGCCACAAGAGCACAGAGTAGGAGCATTCAACTGAAACCTTATCATTATTTGGTATATTTGTCTTTCTTCCCAGGAGGCATTAGCTTGTTAAGCTAAAGAATTTCTGTTTTCTTTTTTGTATTCCTAAAATTTATAAAAGTAGAATACCAAATAAAAGCAAATTTACTTAAAATAAAGGGAAGTGAAATGAAATGTTATTACTGGCAAGGATATAGGATTCATAGCTTTCTCCAGGATTAGTAAGGAATACCTTTATTTCCTGAGCTTAAAAGCTGAGAAAAAATTTCTGTCTTCTGTACCCAGGTCTTCTCTCCTGAATTAACCCAAAGGACATGACTGTAAGCACAAACAACATTTTCCTAGTTACTAAGTCTTCAGGCCTTAGGCACTTCCATTCTGAAATCTTTAAATATATCCTTTATTCTTATCACTGAATTATCTTTGTTTCCTAGGAGACTTGAATGAAAATCCTGTGGAGCATCTTCAAAAAAAAGGACTTCGAGATCTCTGTTACATGAGCTTTCCTGCTGGCTAATTTTGGAAGAGATGGCCAGTACAACAAATGGAAGTCAGGATTGTATTGTGAATTTTCCAGGGGAGGTGTATGGAAAGTCTGAACTAGATCTTTTGCCTTGTCAAAGGTGGGGAGAAGCGTCTTCTCACATTTCCAGAAACAAGAACAGTGTGTTGACTCTTCCAAGTGATGATTTCAAAAACATTGGAAGTGAAAAATATTTGTCTTGGAAAGTCCCACGCCAAATGGCTATACAAGACTCTTCAGTGAAGTTCTGTAAGGGTGAGCCTCAAGATCCTCTGGAAAGCAAACATATCTTTGTAACTGAAGAAAGCACAGAGAGAAAAGTGATAAGGGTGGAATGTTCCTCCATGGACCATTATTCAGAGAACCTTCAAGTTAAACTTTTGTCTGAGGTAGCAGAACTGGCTTCACCATTGTACAGTGGTGAGGCAATTTGCCAGAATGGTCAATTGAAAGAATCTTTGGATCCCTTCAACTATAACTGCAAAGGCACCTATGGATGGAAATCACACTTGGTCAGTTGTAGTCGGCAGGCAGTTCATACAGAGGAGAAACCCAGTAACCATAATGACTGTGGGAAAACACTGACCAGCCCAGATGTTTATCCATATGAGAAAATTCTCACTGCAGAGAAATTGTACAGATGTGATCAGTGTGGTAAGGACTTTAGTCAAAGCTCAGAGCTACTACTTCACCAGAGAGACCACACAGAAGAAAAACCCTACAAATGTGAGCAGTGTGGGAAGTGCTTCACAAGGAGCTCAAGTCTGCTCATCCATCAAGCAGTCCACACAGATGAGAAACCTTATAAGTGCGACAAGTGTGGGAAGGGTTTCACCAGGAGCTCAAGTCTGCTCATTCATCATGCCGTCCACACAGGAGAGAAACCTTATAAATGTGACAAGTGTGGGAAGGGCTTTAGTCAGAGCTCCAAACTGCATATCCACCAGCGAGTCCACACTGGGGAGAAGCCCTATGAGTGTGGGGAGTGTGGTATGAGCTTCAGTCAGCGCTCAAACCTGCACATTCACCAGCGAGTCCACACAGGAGAGAGGCCCTACAAGTGTGGTGAGTGTGGGAAGGGCTTCAGCCAAAGCTCAAACCTTCACATTCACCGGTGCATCCATACAGGAGAGAAGCCTTACCAATGCTATGAGTGTGGGAAGGGCTTCAGCCAGAGCTCAGATCTTCGTATCCATCTCAGAGTCCACACTGGAGAGAAGCCCTATCACTGCGGCAAGTGTGGGAAGGGATTTAGTCAGAGTTCCAAACTCCTCATCCACCAGAGGGTGCATACGGGGGAGAAGCCCTATGAGTGCAGCAAGTGTGGAAAGGGCTTCAGCCAGAGCTCAAACCTTCATATCCATCAGCGTGTTCACAGGAAAGATCCCCGTTAAGTGATATGAGCCCACTCAGGTCTTCAGAGTGCTCTTACTGTAAAAACTGTTAAATATTTGTAATATCATTCTTACCTTTATAGTTTACAAAGGAGATGGTAAGGGGTATTCAGATATGTTCCCTTACTGAAAAATTATCCATTCATATGAAGTATTTAAGTACCAAGCACTTTGTTATGCTATATAATGAACAGATTGTTCTGGTTTCTCAAGTGGGTAGAATGAAAACTTTGGTACTTTGCAATTCAGCCAGTGTTATTAGAACTACCCAGCATTTTTAACTGCAAGAACTTTATATTTGTCCAGACAGGGCATGTTCCCTTTGTTGACATTCTCTGAGAAATTGAAACTCTGGTTTCTCTTGAAATTATGTGCCTTTTGTTATCCATGCTTCCTTCCAATCCTGCTTCACCCTCTCCAAACTTTGATTGTTTAGTATGTCCATTTTAGGTTGAGGGGGTGGTTGGAGATATAATGGACATGGAAATCTCTTGAGTTTATTGCAAAAATGTACAGTAGTATTTCTGACCACACAACAAGAAGATGGAGAAGGGTTATTCATGCAGTACACCCCCACATACTATTTTGACAGGAAGTTGAACAACCCCTTCCCTCCCAGGAACTGTTCAGGAACATAAGTTACTCTTTCCTGAGTATAACTAGTTTACTGAGGTACTTCCAGAGTGAAAGCAAAGGAAGGTCCAAAGCAACATGCCTAAAGTCGTTAGCCAGAGTAAAACTGGCATAGAAGGGTGGTACCTGAGAGCAGGTAATACCAACAAATGAAGCAGGGCTTGGGAAAGCTAATACATAGGAAGCATGTGGCAACTGTCCGCCAAAGCCTATGAACTTATGTTGGGCTTGGTAAATTAAAATTGGCTAGCAGAGAAAGTACTAGAGAATGTGCTTTTGTTACACATATCTGATCTCTCTTGACAGCATTAAAATGCTAGTAATGAAATTTTTTAAGTTTATAAAAGAACAGCAATAATAACAGGAGAAAGACCATCAGCACACAAGTTCTCAAAACAAATGTGAAAGATGAGAAGAAGATGGGAGGATAACTGTTGTATCAAAGTAGAAGCAGGCACAGTTATGCTGCTTGCATGTGGGGATAAGGTTTTTTTTAAAAAAGAAATCAGTTTGGATCTAGGCTCAGAAATGCTTGATACTGGAGGATGGGAGTAAGACATGAAGCGAAAGCAATGTAACTAACAGCCAGTAGTATGTGGAACATCCCCCCTCATCACATAACATACCTCTCTGCAAACTTTGTGCATGCATGGCCAGCCAGGGGTTTACCCTCCAGCAAGAGATGGGAAGTTTCTTCTCCGTAGCTGTTGAATGGCGCCAGAGAAAAGACCTCTATATTCTGGCATTTGGGAAGCCAACAGTAAAGCAGCTATCTTTCCAGCTCTAATATACATATAACAAAGTTTTCAAAATTCATGAAATAAAATCTGATAAAATTTAAAGAAGCAAACTCTAAATTATAACTAGATATTTCAATAATCAAGTAATTTATGGCACAATTAGAAAGTCAGTAAGGATATATAAGACTAGAATAGCATTATCAACTAACTTGACTAATTGGCACTTGTAGAACACTTAACAGCATAATATGCGTTCTATTCAAGTGCACCTATTATGGACTATAAAACAAGTCTTGGCCAAGCACAATGGCTCATGCCTGTAATCCTAGCACTTCAGGATGCCAAGGAAGGAGGATTGTTTGAGCCCAGGAGTTCAAAACCAGCCTAGACAACATAGCAAAACCTCATTTCTACAAAAAATTAGCTGGGTATGGTAGTGTGTCCCAGCTACTTGGGAGACTGAGACAGAAGGATCATCTCTCTTGATCCCAGGATGTCAAGGCTCCGGTGAGTCATGATAGTGACACTGTACTCTAGCCTGGGTGACAGAGTAAGACCTACCTCAAAAAAAAAAAAGTCTTAGAAATATTTAAAGAATGATACATAATCCTGACTTGTACCCACATCTTTAAAATGAAATACATACATTTAAAAATATTTAAAGAATGAAAATTATACAAAGATGTCTGAAGAATCTCCAACTACTTGGAAATTAAACAGCACACTCCTAAATGGGCAACAGACTAAAAAGAAAGTAACTTTTAAAAAATTGGAAATATTACAAACTGAATGACTATATCAAAATTTGTGGAATACAGTTAAAGCAATGCTTAGCGGGAAAAATCATACCTTTAAATAGTAAGTAAAAAGAAAGATCTCAAAATAATAATCTAAACTCCCACCCTAAGAAACTAAAAAATAGCAGATTTAACACAAAGCAAAAAGAATAGGAGATGATAAAGTTAAAAGCTAAACAGTCATGAAATAGCAATGGGCAAACAATAGAGGAAATTCAATGGAATTGGAACCTTTGCCAATATCAGGAATGAAACATCACTATAGGTCCTATAGACCTTAAGAGGGAAATTAAGGAATTTTATTAGCAACTTTATGTCAATAAATTCAACAACTTAGATGGAATGGAAAAATTTCTTGAAAGGCACATACAACTAAAATTCACTTATGAAGAAAGAGATAACTTGAGTAGCCCTATTAAATGGAATTTGTAGCTGACAACCTTCCCACAGAAGTCATGAGATCAACATAATCCAGTTACCAGAGCTAGAAAGGACATCACAAGAAAAACATAGATCAATATCTCTCATGAACATGGATGTAAAAATTATTTTTAAAACAGCAAGTTGAAAGCGCAATCTATAAAAGGATAATAGTACATATGGCCAAGTAGGGTTTATCCTAGAAATGCAAGATTGCTTTAAAATTCAGAAAACAATGTGTTTCATCATATTAATATACTAAAAAAGAAAAACCATATAATCTGTTTTAAATATAGAAAAACATTTGCAAAACTGCAACACCCATTCATGATAAAACATCTCAGTTGATTAGGAATTAAAGGAAATTTCCTTTATCTAACAAAGGGCATCTGTAGGAGAACCTACATCCAACATCCTACTCAGTGGTGAAGTGGAGCACCTTCCTCCTAAGATTGGGAAAATGTCTACTCTCACCATTTCCAGTCGACTCTGTGCCAGATGTCCTAGCCAGTGCAATAAGACAATAAAAGGATACAGAATTTGAAAGATGTAAAACTATTTGCTGGGACATGATTATATAGAAAAGTATAGAAAGCTATTAAAACATTTTTAAAGCTAATCATTGAGTTTAGTAAGGTCACAGGATACAGGCTTAATACATTGGTATAAACATTTAAAAGTTTAATAAAAATATCACAGCATCAAAATCATGAGATATATTTAGGGATAAAATTATCAGAACATGTGCCTGACCTGTATTCCTAAGTCTACAAAACAATGCTTAAAGAAAGCAAAGAAGTCCTAAATAAGTAGATATATCACATTCATGCATTATAAATCTTAAGGACCTAGAAAGTCAAACAATTTTTTAAGTTGAAACTTCTTTCAAGACTAAAGCTATAGTGATAGTGTGGTATTAGGATAGATATATAGATATGTGGAACAGAATTGGGCCTACCCATACATTTTCAATTGGTTTTCAACAGAGATATTGAATATTTGTATGGAGAAATGAATAATATAAGCATAAACTTTTTTAAAGTATCTAAAAATCCATTACATAGGAGAAGAAACTTTTTTAAGGAAGAATTAAGTTGAATTTCATTAGTTTTAAAACTTCTGTTGTTTGGAACTTCATATTAAGAAAAAAGTTATGGAGTGGGGAGAAATATTTGCAGAACATATACCTGATAAAGGATTCGTATGCAGAATAGTATATGTAAAAAACTCTTACAACCCAGTAATAAAAAGACAACCTAACTAAAAACTGGACAAAATATTTGAATGGGCATTTTATTAAGGAAGACATGCAAATGGCCAGCTCATCAAAGGATGCTCAACATTATTAATCCTTGGAGAAGTGCAAGTTGAAACCACAGTGAGATACCATAAACACCTGATAGAACTACAATTTAAAAGGCATAATACTAGGGTTGACAAGAATTAGAGCAAGGTGCTGGTGCAGATGCAAAACAATATGGCCATGTGACAATCCCATTCCTAGGTATGTAAGAGTAGTGAAATAATATGCTCTTTCATGGCCTTTATGTGAATGTTCACAGCAGGCTTACTCATAACAGACATAATACTCATAATGGGGACAACCTAAGTATCAACAGGTGAAAGAGTAAACAAATTATGGAGTATCCATATAGTACAATACCTTTTTCAAAATAAAAAGAAGCTACTGATACAAGGATGAATTTCAAAAGCATTAGGCTAAGTGAAAGAAATCAGGCTCAAAATGCTGCAAAGCATATAGGAAATCCTAGAAGAGGCAAATCTATAATGAAAGAAAGTTCAGTCGTTGTGGGAAGGAGGTGGTTGACTGCAAAGTCATGAGGGATGGGAATGTTCTCTCAGTTGGGATGACTACATGACCACATTCATTGAACTATTTACATAAATGGGATTTTACTGTATATAAATTGTACTGCAATAAAACTGAGACATGTGCATGTGCAAACACACACACTAGTGCCCATTATTTGGGAATGTTAAAACACTGATTTGTTTTGCAGGCTTTGATTGGCAGCATTGGTAGATTGCTCTACTGTTGAAAACTAGAGCTACATACTCTGCTAATTGTGGGTTTTTCTGCACTCAAACATTCTTCCCACAACATTTTCACTCAGTTTTCTTAGGTCACCAACTGATCTCTGTTTTCTTAAGAATACTGACTCGTTTACATGAATTTTCTTCCTAATGTTCTAAGCCTACATGGGTCTCAGGACTTAGCAGGAGTCAAAATTTTGCTTTCCAAGAGTCCTCTGATGCTTTTTCCTCCTGAATATCCACCACTTACTCCACATTTGGGGGACTCTGATGAGGTATTTCTCCTCTCCCTCAAGAGAAAAGGTTTTGTTGTAGGACTCTAAAATTTTCCTTAAAGTCCTAACTCACATATATTGAGTGTCCATCTTTCCCAGATATGCCAGCCAGAGATATCTTGATGAAAAGACCCATTTGTCTTTGTTCTTCATTTTATTTTACTCTTATTAATGGAAATTTTCATACAGCAAAAACTAGACAGAATAATACAAGATCACTCCATGAACTAATCACTCAGTGCCAAGTGTTATCAGCTCACATTCCTATGCAGTTTCATTCTCCTATAAGAATTAGAGGAATGTAAGTTCATGAAACTCATCAATGTAGTTTTATTAAAGTTCTTTATTCACAGAATACTGTACCTCAGTAAAAACTGATTGAAACGTGCATGTGCACACACACCAGTGCACATTATTTGGGAATGTTGAAACACTGGTTTATTTCACATAATCTCTCAATTGGTAGCATTGGCAGATTGCTCTACTGTTGAAAACTGGAGCTACGTATTCCTTTGCTAACAATACTACATACTCTCTTGTTAACAGAAAACTGTTAACAAGAGCTCATGAATTATGTGATTGGATGAAAATAGCAAATCTCAAGCAAAGTTATTCTTTTAGTCATATTTCAGTATATCACACAGCATAAATGTTTACAATGAATGGCTATCACAAATACACTATAAATGCCCATCACACCAGCAATTATAGAGATTTTACACACACACACACACTTAATGGACAGGTTCTGCCTGTGTATCAGGAGCAAACTGGACACTGTACTCGTGCAGTTCTGGGATATGACACACTTTCTCAAGGATCAGATTGTTGCATAATCAGTAGTGTGTGTGGCTTAAAATTTTAGAAAAATATATTCAGATATTGATCCCCTATTCACTGGGCTCCTACATGTAGGTGAACTAAATTTTAAGTTGACCTCCAGACTTAGTATCTCCCAAACCCAAACCTGTTCTCCCAGTATTCATCTGAGTGATACCACTGCTCAGTTCTTCAGATCTGGAACCTAGAATTCATCCTTAATATCTCTTTCTCCCTCATACCACACATTCAGTTCAGCCGCAAGTCCTACCACTTTTACCTTCACAATATACCCCAAATCTGACCCCTTCTCATCACTTCCACTAGCACCACCCTGGTCAGACCACCATTCTTCCCACAACATTTTCATTCAGTTTTCTTGGGTCACCAACTGATCTCTGTTTTCTTGAGATCTTTTCTGAAGATCTTTCCTGTCATTACTATAATAATCTCTCAATTCCACATTTATCCCCCTACAGAATAATTACATAGCATCCAGAGTTGCCTTTTAAAACACACAAATCTGATCAACTTTTCCCTACTCAAAAACCTGCAGTGACTTCATGATATTCAGAATCTCTCAGCCGACTCAGTCCTTCTCCCTAACCTCATCTCCCAGCACTAACACACTTTCCATTCCAACCCCACTAGCCTTCTTGCTCCTCCACAAATACACTGTCCTTGTTCCTACCACAGGTCTTTATACTACCTGTTTCCCCCGCTTGCAGATCTTTATCCATTTTATTCAAGCCTTTTCTCAAATGACATCTCTGGGTGTGTTTTTGTCAACCACCCTATGTCTCTGCAGATTTTAAATACATTTTATATCATTAAATCATCCATTTGCTTATTCATTCTGTGATTAGGCTTAGAAATTGTAAACACATCAGTGGATCAGTTCTGATGGTGCCTCCCATTGAGTGGGTGGAACACTAGTAAGGAAATACACATAAATAATAATAATGAGGTGTCTTGGAAGCATAAAGGAGGCTCTCAGTCCAAATTAGGGGTCAGAGAGGGTTTCTCAGGGCAAATGTCTTAAGTCAGTTTCCGGTACATCAGGGAAAGAGATGGGAGGACTTAAAATATGGAGAGATTGGCATATGGAGAGGTACAAAGGGGAGTCAGCCAAATTCATGGAATACAAGAGGGTGTTCAGGCTGGGCAGAGCACGGAGCACAAGTGGGAGCAGTGAAATGTCCCTGGAGTAGGAGGGGCTCCAATTACACGAGTTTGAATGTCACATGAGGTAGAGTTTTAGCCTGTAAATAATGCAGAGTCCCTGAAGGGTTTTAAGTAGTGACCTCATTTAGAAAGTTCTCTCTGACAGCACTGTGGATGAAGGTTCAGAGAAGGTGACAAGAGTTAATGATGACACAGCACACTGAATGAAAATGATATGAATCTATTGTGACAGTGGAGATGAAATAAGCAAGCTTCCTACAGAAATAGTGAGCAAAGGAACTGAGGTGATTGATCATGGGAATCTTTGCCATGGAGTGTTTGTGGACGAAATGCACCAAGACTGGGAATACAGGTAGGGGAGCACAGTGATACTGGGTGAGTAGAGGAGCTCAACTGGGACACGTTGAGCATGAGATGAAGTCTAGATAAAGATTTTCTCAGAAAAAAAAAAGCCTAGGTAAAGGTTACAAATTAGAAAATCATTAACAAAAAAAAGATAATTGAAGCTGTTATAGATGACAGAAAGAGCAAAGAGTGTGAGGAGAACAGGAATCCTATATAACAGCAACATGAAGGGACAGATGTGCCTCTTCCATAAAGTGGAAGAGAGTAAAGGAGAAAAAAACAGGAGACGGTTCCAATGAAGTCATTAGATGAGACAGCATCTACAGGAGAATGGTTGATAGTATTGAATCCCTCAAACAGCTCCGTGATAAGTGAGCATATGAGATTGCAGAGGTGGGGTGCAGCTAAGGAAGAGGAAGAGGTGTGGTCACAGAGGTATGAAAAAACACTATGTCTCTTAGTCTCTTCCCTCCCTCCCCAGCACCATCTGTCTATGAAAACCCTATACAGAACCCAATGTCAGTGTTTCTCCTTTCTGTTCCCTATGGGTTACAGAGATATCAGTACTAGTATGATGTAGAACTGTGAGAAAAGGAAACGTGTCCTTGTCCTAGAATCAGATCATGAGGACTTTAATCATATTGTGCCTGGGTTCTTGGCCTTCAGTCTGTCATCTTTTCTGACTACCTCTCAAGAGGTTAGAACTCTGTGAATTGCAGGCCAAGGAGCAGAGACACAGATGACCTCACAGATATACTCTTTTCCTTTTTCTTGATGTCTGGGAGTCTCCCAATCTCCCATTGACCCTAGAAAATAGGCAGTTTGGATTTTAAGAAAAAAGATAACTTAAGCAAATTATGACTTTGATTCTACATACTAGAAGGTTCCCACCCATCCCAGAAGCAGGCTTTTTAAGTATTTGTGGTTCAAGAATTGGCAGCAGAGTTCCCTGGAATTATATCCACTTATATTTGTATGATGTTTTCCAGTTTTCAATTGTGTGTTATTCTATTTTTCTCCAACCGCGCTGTAAAATAGAAATTCTCATTATATATATCTAGGGTTAAAACATAAAGATGGCCAGAAATCAGAGTCTTGACAAAGTCAATGGTTAGTAATATATGTCGTGCTGTATAGTAAATTAGGATTGATGTACATTATTTACATATATGAATCTGTTAGTATATGCACTGACCTATGAGGGAAGAACTGTTGTTGTTGTCTACATTTTATAGTTGAGAAGTCTGAAGCAAGAGAGTGAATAGGTGACTTGCTCAAGGTTACCCAGCTGTTGAGTGGAAGACCTGGCATTCTACCCAGGTCATCTGGCTCCAGAATCCATGCTCTTAAACCTCTAATCTGTACTGTCTCGGGCTAAGAAGGGTCTCTACTTGCATTTGAACACAGACATGTTCCTTTTCTTTTTTTTCTTTAAATCAGACACTTCTAGTTTTTCAAAATAACTGGGAAGGAACAATGATAAACCCTAGTTATAACTATAACCCAGGGTTTCTCAACCTTGATTTGACTAACATTTTAGGCTGAATAATTCTTTAAGGAGCTGTACTGTGCACTGTAAGATGTTTAGCACATCTCTGGCCTCTACCTACTAGATGCCAATGGAAAATTCCCTCTCCTCATCATTGTGACAACCAAAAAATGTTTCTGAATAAACATCAAGGAAACCATGTCTGAAAATAAGTGAATAGAAGTAAGATGGCCTTTGAGCTCAGGTGACTGAGTCCTGATTTTCCAGTGTCTCCAACATTGTTTCCCAATTTTTCCCCTTCCGAATCTTCCAGAGACAATTCCATCAGGTCAGCGCAGTGACTGTGTCCCCAGAATAGAAAGTTTAACCCAGCAAGTGTGTAGCATATGCATGCTCAGAGGTAGAGAGTGCATGCTTTGTGTTCCTAATCTGGGACAATGCAGCTGCAAGAATTCCCAGCAGTTCTCCCAACTGAGCTGACAGCTCGTGAGGACTGTGAGATTCTCCTGTAGTAAGTACTGTAGGTGTTTCTTGTGGCAATGGTGAGAATCTTCTGCTTACCTTTTCCACACAAAGGGAAGCCACTCCTGACTCCTAGCCAATTGGATCTGGGCAAGGGAGCTGGGTGCCTCCATGCTGCCTTCCTGAGCTTCCAGCCACCATAGATGTGTCTCCACTTTCCTACTGTATTTTCCAGCATTCTCACATCAACACTCTAGTCAAGTTTTAACTGTTTATTGCTTTAGTCCTTTCCTGGGGAGGGGGGGCGACAGGGAGAGCACCAGGCATCTATAGTCAGCCAATTTGCACTGATGTTACTCCTCTCTTGAGAATCTTAATCCTATTTTTATTTCATTTACTCCATTGTTAGTATAATGATTTTCTCCAGTGTTAGTATAGTGATGACCTGCAAAACATTTTATAAAATTGAACATATTAAAGTTGTGTTTACAAGTTTGCCTAGAGGGTCTACACTGTAAAGTTATGATAAGTATTGTCACTAAGTATCAAATAAGGCCAATGCTGACTTACCAGTTTTCAAATTTTTTTTATAGGGATGAAGTCTCACTATGTTGCCCAGGCTGGTCTAGAACTCCTGGACTCAAGCAATCCCCTCACCTCAGCCTCTAAGAATGCTGGGATTACAGGCATGAGCCAATGTGCCCAGCCTAGAAAAATTTTTTGTTCATAAATTTTTGTGATCAATTTTTAAAATGAATAAGGTACATTTCAATTATATATAATATTTTCTCCACTTTTTTCAAAGTTTTTCCAAAACATAAATTCTTTCAATATATTCTTTAGAAGTTCATTATGTCTTCAGTATATCCATAAATTAGTTGTAGAGCTGTTCATTCTGTATAATTCATGTATTCATTCAAACAAATACTCACTGAGAGTCCTCAATATATGAGACCTGTTCCATATGCTGGTGACAAAGCAGTAACTATACAAGAAGGGTACTGGTCCATGGCCTATTAAAAACCGGACCACAAAGCAGGAGGTGAACTGAGTGGTGGGCAAGTGAGTGAAGCTTCATCTGTATTTATAGCCACTCCTCACAGCTCGCATTACTGCCTGAACTCCACCTTCTGTCAGATTGGTCATAGGAGCATGAATCCTATTGTGAACTGCACATGTGAGGGATCTAGGTTTCATACTTCTTATGAAAATCTAATGCTTGATCATCTGAGGTAGAGCTGAGGTAGTGATGCTAGTGCTGGGGAACAGTTGCAAATACAGATTAACATTAGCAGTGAGGTTTGACTGCACAGAGACCATAATAAATCAATTGCTTGCAGACTCATACGAAAACCCTATCAGTGAGTGGCAAGTGAGTTGATGTACTTTAATTGTACAGCTGTATCTGGTGGCACACTTTAAGTCAGAATCTGACACTTTTTTAGTCCACACATGGCCCACCCATTATTTTATTTACCATTTCCATCCACACCTCTTTTCTTATGGTGAATTGTATAATTATTTTATTATATATGTTACAATTAAATAATAATAGAAATTAAGTGCTCAATAAATGATATGCACTTGAATCATCCAGAAACCATCCCTATCCCTCTCCCCCAAGTGTGTGGAAAAATTGTCTTCCACAAAACCAGTCCCTGATGCTAAAAAGGTTGGGGACCACTGCCATACAACATTCCTGTCTCATGACTTAGATCTTAGTAGAGAGTCTGAACAAAGACATATGATGGAATCACAGGTGGTGATAAATACTATAAATTAAATTAAAGCAGAGTAGCAGGAGATTGTTAGTATGATGATCAGGGACACTTCTGAAGCAGTGACCTGTGAGCAGAAAATTGGAGGATGTGAGGCTGCAAGTCACCTAGGTATTCAGGACAAGTACACTGAAGACAGAGAAGGCCTCAGAAAAAAAGCCCATAGGGACCACATTGGGCATGTCTGAGAAAGAACAAGGGATCTGGTGTGAATGGGTATGTGACCAAAACCAAGTGAGTGAAGGATCAGGAAATTATATACCTGATATATGTCTACTAATGAGCCATGAGTATATTGAGAATTTTCCTTTTATAAAATAGAAGTTGGATGGTTTGGAAACAATCTGTAAATACTGTCAAAGTAAGTGTATAGGAGACAAATAGGAAAGTTTGGTGGGGTAAAAACAAAAATTTCCAAGTTTGCAATTGTCTTTACATTCCCATTCCATCTTTTAAAATCCCAAACTAGATATTAAAGATGATGTTTTATGGATGTGGTTTTTGGGGAGAAAGACAAAGAATGTTCCTGGAAAATGATGGTACATTATGTGTTTTATTTATTATAAAATATAATGTCTTACCTGTGTATTATATTTTTTATGATTTCTTACATTAAACAAAAATTGAAATTAACCCAACAAGTTATCAGTCCCAATCACTTTAGAAAAGAATACTTCTTATGAAGGTAAATATTTCAAATTTTTGACCAAGATATTTTTATTTTGAAGAGATTCAATAAAACATAATGCTTTTTCATTGTGGAAGAAAAAATTTAAAAATGGGATTGACACCAAAAAAAGTTTCTCTAAATAGAGTTGGCCTTATGTATCTACATTTTCCACTTCAATTAGAAAAAGAAATAAGGGAAAGAAACAGACTCAATCACAAGGAAATATATGAAATTTTATAAAAACAATTTAAGATAATAATGCTAAGAAAACTCAGTGAAATACAAGAGAATACAAATAGACAATTCATCAACACCAGGAAAACAATTCATTATTTGAATAAGAAATTCATCAAAGAGATAGATATCATAATAAATAATCAAACAGAAATCCTGAAGCTGAAGAGTTAAATGAATAAAATGTAAAAATACACTTGAGAACTTTAACAACAGAATAGACCAAGCGGAGGAAAGAATTTCTGAGTTGAAAGATACATCTTTTGAAATAACACCAGCAGACCAAAAAAAAGAGAGATTAAAAAATAAAAGAATGCAAAAAGCCTACAGGATTTATAGGACACTATTAAGTGAAAAAATATTTGCATTATGGGAATTTCAGGAGGAAAAGAGAAGGGAAAACTGAGAAAAAGAGAGAAAACTTCCTAAGTCTTAGGAGAGAAATGAACATGTAGGTCCAGGAAAGTCAAAGAACCCCAAATAGTTTTGACCCAAATAGGTCCTCTCTGAGGCACATTATATCATATTTTCAAAAGTCAAAGGCAAAGAATTTTAAGAGCAGCAAGAGAAAAGAGTTGTCACATATAAGAGAATGCTCATTAGACTAACAGTACATTTCTTAGCAGAAACCTTACAGCCATGAGAGAACAGAATAATATATTCAAAGTACTAAAAGAAAAAAATACCAGCCAAGAATATTATACCCAGTACATCTCCTCTTCAGAAGTGAAGGATAAATAAAATATTTCACAGACAAGGAAAAACTAAGGGAATTTATCACCAATAGACCAGCCTTAAAAGAAGTGCTCCATGAAAAAGTGGAGCTGGACTCGATGGCTCAGCCTGTAATGCCGCGCTTTAGGAGGCTGAGGTGAGTGGATTGCCTGAGCCCGTGGATTCGAGACCTGCCTAGGCAACTTGGCGAGACCTCATCTCTACAATAAATCAAAAAAATTAGCTGGGTGTGGTAGTACGTGCCTGTAGTTCCAGCTACTTGGAAGGCTCAGGCAGAAGGATCGCGGAGCCCAGCAGGTCGAGGCTGCAGTGGCCAGGAGGGGCCACTGCACTCCAGTCTGGGTGACAGAGCGAGACTCCTACTCAAAAATAAAAGAAAAAATGTTCAGTCTCACTAGTCATCAAGGAGATGCAAATTAAAACTACACTGAGATATCACCTAACTCCAGTGAGAATGGCCATTATCAATAACTCAAAAAATAACAGATGCTGGAGAGGATGTGGTGAAAAGGAACACTTCTACACTGTTGATGGGAGTGTAAACTAGTACCGCCTCTGTGGAAATCAATGTGACGATTCCTTAAAGTTCTGAAAATTGAACTTCCATATGACCCCGCAATCCCCCTACTGGGAATATACCCTGAAGAACTCAGATCACTCTATAAAAAAGATACCTGTACACGTATGTTTATTGCAGCATTGTTCACAATAGCAAAAACATGGAACCAACTGTGCTGCCCATCAAAAGAGGACTGGATTTTTAAAATGTGGTACGTATATACAATGGAATATTACACAGCCATAAAGAAGAACAAAATCATGAACTTTGCAGCAACATGGATGGAATTAGAGTTTATAATACTGAGTGATCTCTCACAGAAACAAAGAGCTGAGTATCACATGTTCTCACTCATAAGCGGACCTTGAACAACTACCATATTACTGTAGGAAAGGGATTGATAGTAACAGGAAACTGTAGGGAGGGGGGTGGGGGGTGAGTAGCTGGGATTGACAGTAGTCGAGATTTGCCTGGGGAAGGGGGGCACACCTCATCAAAAAGGATACCTTCACAATGAACATTTGTATATCTAACCCTGACTTGTACCCCACAATTTCAAAATAAAAATTAAAAGAGAAAAAATAGTAATTATTATTTTAAAAAATTTTAAACAGTTTATACAGATAAGTTGTCTAAGTATTAAATATTTCAAAAATACAGAGATAGATGGAGAGGGAAAAGGAGAGTGAGACAGAGAGATGGAGACAGAGAAGCAGAGAGGAAGAAAGGGAGGAACAGAGGGAGGGAGGGAGGAGGAAAAAAGAAGGGAAGATGCTAACAAGTATTTGATGCATAAATTCTAAGTATTTTGGTTTAGAACATTTTATGTAGAACATCCACAGGAGTACAAAAGAGTAAATAAGAGTAATTTTCAGCACAATAAAGATAGATAGCTATCGTTAGAACAAAAGCAAAATTACCACTGAGAATGATTATCTTAAAGGGATTAAAAATTGCTATGAACTTGGTTTTCTTAGAGTTGGAGGAAGTAATCTCAATAAACTATATCTTAAATTACTGTTGGCAACTCTATATGTAATCTTATAAATGCCTGAACAATAAAATATATTTATTTCAAATAGTTCAAGTTTCTATAATATATGATTCATTTGTATATCATTAAGGATATATCTCAGGAAATAAAATGATTATAATGAGACAGCTTTTAATTGTGTATCATTAATAAAGCACCTTAGCTATACTCAACTATGTCATGAGCATTGCTATGAAGCTTAATGAAATACTGGAGAGTCTTGCTCAATAACAGTTTGAGTTTTGAGTTAAATAAGGTCACAGCTTCTACTTGATTGGGCAACAAGGTTTGTGGAAAGGGTTTCACAAACACACACACAGAAAATCTAATTACAAATATCTCTAAATCTTGTGACAGAACAATATACAAATATTGGAAATTTCACTTTTTCATCAACATACATTCCAAAGTGGTTCATAATAACAATAATTAAAATTTAAAATAATGATGATCTTCAATAATAGAAAGCAATTATTGTAGTAATAATCTGTGGAAGATAACTTCAAGCAGCTAATAGCAAAGGCAAAATTATAGGAACTGAATAATGGCAGTAATCAAATGAACAGTTTCTCTACTAAAAATGCTTCTTTGACAGCAACCTGGTTAATTAATATTGTCAGTTGAACATTAGCTCAGAACCAACAAGGATATTATCTAAAATAAATACGCAGAACATCTTTCGAGATAATTGAGAAAACTATACTTAAGCACACAGAAGACCCAGTGGTTAAATATTTGTGGAAATAAGCCTTACACAGGTAAGTAAGTTAGAGATATTTATATCAATACTGACTGATACAGTTTTCTTCCCCTCACAAATACTATGTTATGTTTAGGCTCCAGGAGATCAGTCATTTTATTTTGTTTACCACTATTTTCATAGACTTGGCACATTGTAGATGTTAAATAATTATTTGCTGAATAAGTGAGTTAGCAAATGAAAAATTTCTGAGACTATCCTTTGCAATAAGAGGATTAATATTTACTCATTTTCAATATATCATATGAACTTACTCCTAGTACGCTCCTATCAAATCTATGAGTTACAAGTACATTTTGCAAGGTAAAAGGGTATAAAAATTGCTAAGTTTCTAATAAGGTTCCTAGCAAATTATTATTATTATTATTTTGCTTCAGATTATTAGACAACATGTGGCCCAGGAGAACTGGAAAGGTTAACATGAGGGTTAAAGTGTTCTTTTTGGTGTTTCATGTGACACTACATAATAAAATTTTACAAGTTCCAGGAAAACAAATGAAAACAGTAATTCAGACTCTAGTCTATCTCTATAACCTCTAATTTCTGTTCTTACTTATGGCATAGCCATCTTGGGAGTTCTTATTACAAAATTTTAATTTCTGATTCAACAGAACAATTCAAACAGCAAGGTGCTCAACCCATCCAAGAAGTGTCGCTGAGGGCAGTGGAAGGTATTGGATCATCTTTCAATTCATTCATACAATTTAGGAAAGGAGCACAGTCTGTCTAGTACCATAAATCCCTTGCTACTAACAGCCAGAGAGTTCTTATTATTAAACAGGACTTATCGGTCCCTAGCCACAGCCCAAGCATGCATGCTGAAGATTTTATGAGAGATAAGTTGTTAGTGCTGCCAACTCTTTAAATATAATAAATAGGTAAAACATGAATAATGTCGATGACTAGGGAATTAAAAATCGTTTTGAACATTAGAAAAGTTCTTAGAAAGGAGTATCTGGTCTTAGCAAAAAGAGAAATAACAGACCTAAATTAAGAGAAATGGGTAAAAACCTTTCATTAATGAGGCTAAGTTAATGGGCAGGCTACATAAAGTAATGATCACAGATATAAGAGGGGAGACTGGGGTAAAACACAAAACAAAGTCAACTTTTTCATTTGGTATCTTGTAAATAATTAGTTGTACTACACAAGTGTAAAACTACCTTGAGAAAGCTCAGAATTAATGTAATGAATTTTTTGGAACGTTGTTCTGGACTTTCAAAATTGTTCCGTATTTTGAAAACGTTCAATTATGTGTAAAAAGCTGCAAATGGTGTGGTAGATAGGTCAAGATTGAATTAATATTAAAAATATGATTCTGGATTTTTTTTTTAACTGTGTTTTTTGCTTGTTTGTTGGAGGAGGCTTGTTTGTTTTAAATCAACAGTCCAAGTCATGTGATATAAAATTACTGGGATAGACTCCAAATGGCATTCTAGTTTTTCTTTCCTGAATTAGAAATGTTGAAGATAAGTTATGTATTTAATTCTGCCTGCGTTTATCTATGAATAAGGAAATACTATAAAGAAACAGCTTCCTTGAAGCTAATGGAAAAGGACATTCAAAGAAAGAAACCCTGGCAGGAAGCAACTCAGCTTCCTCAGATCTAGGCAGGGAACAGTAAACAACCAGTCAGTATCTACAGGTACAGGAAACACAGCCTATTACCAAAGATCCTAAGGAAGATATAGAACTTCCAGGTGACTTAACTCTTCTTGTGTAGAAAATGCAGCCTTGCCTTCAGTCAAATAGTCTGTTTCTTTGCTTCATCCTTTAAACTATGTATTTGATATATACCATATCCACATTTTGAGACACAGTGAAAGCAGTCATACAGTCTGGATTTTCTGAGCCAGTGCCAGATTAAAATATTTTGTCCCATTTGTTGGTTTGTGTGCCCTAGAGTTAGAGTCAGAAAATAATATCCACTTGCACCTGACATCAATGGGCATTGGAACTGGTAACCAATTCCTGATCAAAACCCCAAGTTTTGTTGAGATAACAAATTCCTATCTCAACTCTGGCGGGGGCAGGGAAAGGAAGAGAAGGTTTTCTTGTAATTTCTAAGTCCCACTCCAATTTAAATTTCTTAAACAAAAGAATTCAGGCTTTAAAATACCAAAGAGATTGCAATAGCAAAGAGGCTAGCAGAAAAATGTACATTTCTTTTTTAGATAAAGGAAATTTAAAGATGATAGATTAAGCTTTGACACATCCCTGGAATTTCTGGAGTGAGACTGATGTAGCTATTCATCTAAATTACGAGAATGATCTTGTTTCTCTTCTTTGGCACTGTTAGAAATGACCACAGGAATTGAGTAGACATAAGATAAATGCCTTTCTCTTGTCTCCTCCATAACTTTTTATACTGTACACAACACATGTGTGGGGGGGTTGTGTGTACACTTTTACAGTACCTCCCCCGCTATATTGTATGTGTCTCTAAAGTAGGAATGGGCCAGGCTCGGTGACTGAGCCTGTAATCCCAGCACTTTGGGAGACGGAGGCAAGTGGATTGCCTGAGCCCGCGGGTTCGAGACCAACCCAGGCAACTTGGTGAGCCCTCGTCTCTATAATAAAATAAAAAACAACCGGGCGTGGTAGCGCGTGTTTCTAGTTCCGGCTGCTCAGAAGCCTGAGGCAGAAGGATCGCTGGAGCCCAGAAGGTCGATGCTGGAGTGGCCGTGAGCGTGCGTGCCACTGCACTCCAGCCTGGGCGAAGGAATGAGACTCCAACTCAAAACAAACAAACAAACAAAAAAAATAAAGCAGAGATGCATTTTAAAAATATTTTTGTTATAAGCCTAACACGGATTAGGCATATAATAGAGATGCATGTCTGTTACATTTATGTGTGTATATCTGAATAAATGAATAGTAGCCCAAGACAGGAAAAGTAAACAAAACAATAGTTACATTGTTTTAGCTAACATGCATGAATACCTTGGTGAAGAAGACACAATCAAATGAAATAAAAGTTGAATTGAGCTCATTCATTTTTCTAGTTTGTATGCAAGAAGTAGCAAGGACGTAGATTTGGGATGATTATCCAGCAATTTTTTTTTATGACTAATAGGGAAAGATCTTAAACATAGACCTGAAGAAATAATTCAAAAACACTGTAGTACAGAACTTATTTTCTAGCTCAGATATGGTTAGTTTGGGATTATTTAATTCAGTTTTATCATATAGTTTACAAATAGTTGTGGATTACTCGGCTTGCCTCCAAGCAACATACAAGCTGCATGCTCCATTTGCCTTAATTCAATCAAACTTTTGCCTTCCTGTTTCTACCACACTCAGTGCTGAAGAATTAAAGCTGATTCAGCTTTCTAAAAAGAGAAATTAATAGAAAAGCACTTCAAAAACATGGAGATTACTTGTCATAGGATCAGGACAAGTTATGGAAAGATCATATAGGGCAAGGATTGTCACTCTTGATGATTTCTGGAAATTGATCATTCTGGGAGCTTTTTGCACCCAATATAACTACTCATTTCTCATCTTAAAATCTACGAAATCTGCATTTCCTATACTAACTCATGGCCTTCCAGCTGGATATATCTGACAGACTTGTTTTTTTTGGGGGGGGGGGATTTTTTTTAGGTATAATAAATATCAGTCCTGGTGGTATTTTAAAAACTGAGTTATGTGTCAGCAGTATAATTTGGGATATTTCACACTCCAAAAATTCATAATTCTATAATTCTTGGATATTGGAAGTTCTGGCAATGCTGGATAATTACACTTGGAGCTTGGTAGTAGCCACTTCCTTTAGGCAAAAGAGACATTTTTCAGTATACCACAAATCCTCATGATTCCTAAATGATCAAACACTTATCGAGCAATTACTCTTTTCAGGAGCACAGAAAGCAGTGGGAATTGCAGCAGTGGTATGCTGGAGCCAACTTGAACTAGCTCAAGAGAAATCGTGTTTCCATTTCATGCTAACAGCTTAAATTCAGCCATAATTGTTAACATCTACACCACAAAAATCTGAAACCAATGTCAATCAGTTTGTCCATCCATCCTCACAGACCAGCTGTTAAGCATTTACCAGTGTAGTAACAAATTGAGGCAAAATGTGGAGCATATATCCAAATGAAGGAAACAGCTGAAATCCACAAAGCTACTTCAGTTATTTGTCACCTACCTTATAGAATAAGGTTGCAATCCACAATAAAAAATATATATTGGGTCTATCATGAGTGACATCTACTTGTTTTTTTAAACACAATAGCAAATATTCCATCCATCCCAACCATGCTGAACTATTAATATTTGCCACTTCTAAGATGAGACTTTTTTTCTCTTAGTTTCTTTGTAATTATGTCACTTTTTTTCTAGAGTAGCCTTCCCATCTTTTTTATCTGACCAATGCCTGCCTCTTTTCTAAGACTCAACTCAGGCATTTTGTCTTCTTCTGAGTTACCTCTTTAACTGATATAAAGAAATACTTCTGTCCCTGCCTCTGTGCTTCTTAGTACGAGGGATGTTCCTTTAATAATTACACAGTGTTTAGCAATTGCATGTTTTATTGTTTCTTCCGTCTACTGGACATTGTTCTACTTGGAAATATAGCTTTGCCTTTTATTATTATTATTTTTTTTTTTTGGTGTGGTATCCTTCCAGAATATAACATTGCATTAACCTAGTAGGTGTCCAATAGATTTCTTAATCTTTGTTAAGTATTTAGCCAGAAGCATGCAGTTCTTTGTAGTTTGAGACATTTACTACTTGCTTGTTATAGCCATGAGTACTTTCTGTCTCTTGCTTCTCAAGCCTGAAACTTCAGAGGTAAAGTACAGTGAGAAGAAGAAAGCAGAGAAGAGAACCAGCATGGTTTACCAAGATCACAAGGTTCTTGGTAACTGACTGAATTAGGACTCTTGGTCCAAGGCTGCTGCAACACATCCAGTTATCTTTCCACTCCCAGCTACTTCCCTTTAATTTTTAATGCTATCAATATTACTCCAACTTCCTACAACTAAAAATTCTAGCACAGATATTACTTATCTACTTCTAAAGGCACAGTGATTTAGTAACAATCCTGGATAGCTACTTTCACTGTTTAACACCTTAAATCTCTCAATTACATTATGAGTCCATTTCAACCTTTCCTGGAGCTCCTCGGAGATTTTGCCTATCATCATCTTATCATTGAGATTTATTGGTATCATTTCATTTACCAACTGCCCTTTCCATTTTACTTTGGGGCAGATGTTCAATCTGGCATCTTTTCCAGCTGCAATCAATGTGCATAATGCCACAGCTCCTTGATTGTCTTAAAACCATTTTCCTGTCTACAAATAGGAAGACCATTTAAGGTTTCTAACTGCACACTTCAAGTGATGCTGCTTAATTCATCCTCAGTTCTCAGTGTCTTGGTCTTATATTTTTATTGATTTTTAAAAATAGACTTCCTGATGTTGCAAACTAAGACGTGATCCTAAAGAAAAGAAGTGAAAATCATGGACAGTGGAGTATAAACCAGATACCATTTTACTATAGGTATAAAATGAATGCATTGAAGAAAAACTTAAATGTGTTGACCCTGAGAAGTTAGATAACCTTTGGTAGGTGGCAAAGTTGCTTACTATGATTGTTGTTGATTTTCTATGTGTTTAACATTTCTTAACTAAAAAAAAATTGCCAGTACTTATAAATATTTTGTGATCTTTGAGAGAAAAAATAATGTTTTAAAATGAATGTCTTCAAAATAAGAGACAGTCATATGACTTCTGTTACACTAAATTTATAAAAATTGACCTAAATAAAATTGACATAATAAATGTCATTTGTCTGACGTCTTCACCAACTTCTCAAATGCCTTTGAATGTTTAATATATAACAAAATATACAATCTATCTTTATTAGAAATATTTTCTCTAATTTTTTTTCTGTGTGATTGCTTCTACTATTGTAATTTTAGTTTAACATTTACTTAGTACCCATTGATCAAGCCCAAACAACAAAACAAAGTTTTTCTAATTGTCCATTGAATTTGGCTCTTCTCTGATTATTCCTGCTTCTGTAGCTTCTGAGACAAATAAAGAACACCTAAGAACTTTAATTGTAGTTGATTAATGTTGGAAATGGGCTGACTTTTAAAATATCTTTTTCACAAAAAGATTATGAACAATTATCTCAGAAAAATAAATAACTCAGAAAAAGCTTCCAGAACTGTTCATTTTGCTACCTTGTTATAAACTGTTATTTATTTTTTTATATAATTTAATCATCTGCCTCTACATATATTTGTACTACTCTACTTAAATACATTTAAAAACTTTTTAACACTATTTGTACCACAGAGTGTCCAGGATATATAAGGAAGGAGGAATGAGGAAATAGTTTCTCAATGTGACAGTTATAAGTGACTAAGACATAGAGAGATGAATCACTTGGTCATCATATTGATCTGAATTCTGGGAGGACATAGATCATAAATTTGAAGGAGAAAGGCAACACATTTCTGCAAATGGATAATATTTAAAGTCTCTAAAATGATCCTTGAAATCTTTGAAATAAATGGGACAAGAAAGAGGTTGCTTTGCCCCAAGACAATTTCACCTCCAAACTTGGAAAACTCCCAGACTTTTGAGATTTCACTATTCGTTTAGATCAGAGAGTTTTTAAGGAGCTAGTCAATGGAGTATTCATTGGATGTAGAATCAGAGGATTTAGGTTTGGAAACAAGCCTTGTTTCTTAATGACTTGATTACTTTGAATAAGTCACTTAACCTCTCTAGGTATTAATTGTCATATTATATCATCTAGGAATGACCTGTGTATATGAGTGTAAACCAAGTGTTTTATAAGCAGTTAATTGCACTACTACCCTATTCAAAAGATGGGGCTAGTTGTTAGGGGATATTCATTCATTCGTTCATTCAACCCATGCTGCAATGCTTCAAGTGTCATACCAAGGTGAAGGATATTGAGATATGTAAAACACAATCCCCTAATTTCATGATTTGCATAGTTTGTAAGGACTGTAGACTTAGCTCATTGTGGTCTAAAAATATGTTTTGTCTACTAGAATAGTTTATTTAAAGTTTTAATTGAAAGACCTTTTCAGGACGCTTGGGTAGATGGCAGCAGAACCAGTTGGACTAAGTGAGTCCCAATGTGAGTGAGTGAGAGTACGGGAAATTTTGCATACACGTTGGTGACTAAGTAGGCATGTGAGTGACTGAGAAGGAACTCTGGAGCAACTGACCAGGGCTCTCCTGGTTAAGTGACTGGTGCTACAGCTGCTCTGCTTGGTCCCTACACTTTCTGGGTCATAGAGTACCATTTTTTAAAAATCAGCAAAGCCCTTTCCAGGAATCAACTGCAGAACCTGGCCAGACTCTGGCAGCAAGGGCTGCAAAGGTAGCACAACAAAAAAGCCCAGAGGAAGAGCCCCACTGGAACAGATGAAAGAGGCACGCTGCCACCATCTTGAAAACTGGGCAGGAAAGTCCTCTGGTTTGCTCACCACAGAGCAACAAACCCTACCCAATCTCTGTGACTGGTGGATTAACTACTCAGGGAGTTGATCATGACGCAGAGGGAATATCCTGAAAGCACAAAATCCAGAGAGACAGGATGAGTGCTGAGTCACAGGCACCCCACCCCCTAAACCCTGATTCAGCCATGGGACAAAGGATGTGGCCAAAACAGGACGAGGAAGACCTCCAAACAGATCAGTGGTGAGTCCAGGGCTGACCCAACCCTTTCTTCCCTAGCAATCCTCTGAACATCAGACCTACGTGACTGTGGCTCAACTGAGAGGGCCCAAACCCAGGCAGAGCCTGAACATCAGCCACAGTAGGAGGACACCGCTCCAGGATAAGCCTGGCTAGGGCAGCCCCTGTCAGTATCTGGGGAAGAGACAATCCGATGCCTCCTCACTGGAGGGGATCCTCATGACTATACTAAAGTAGGAGGGGAGGAACTGAAGCCCCACCTACCCCAACTGCCCCCTCCCCTTTCCCTGGCCGAGACACTGGGGAGACTGTGAATGAGGCCAAAGCTCTGCAGAAGAAAGCAGAGGGGCAGCTGAGAGGAACAACTACAGAATTTGCCACAAGAAGGCAGGTATTTTTTGTTTGTTTGTTAATTTTTTAATACTTTTCCCTTGTGCATGAATATGTATGTGAGAGTTCAATTTGCATCCCACTCCACCCCTTTTTTTCCTTTTTCTTTCTTCTTTCATTTTTTGTATTCTGTTTATGTGTGTATGTGAAGGATTGATTGTTCGTCTTTTGGGTTTCTTTTGTTTGTTTTTTGCTTTTTTTATCTTCTCCTTTTTTGTTGTTGTTCGATGTGTGTGTGAATACATGTGTGAGAGTTCAATTTGAATTCCTTTTTTTATTTATATTCTCCTTTCATTTTTGATTGGATGTGTGCGAGTGCCTTTGGTTTTCCTGTTTTTTGTTGTTGCTGCCGTTTTTTGTTTTGTTTTGCTTTGTTGTTATCCCAGTTTATTTTGGTGTGTGTGTGTGTGTGTGTATGTGTGTGTGTGTGTTTAACAGTTTTTTTCTTTAGTTTCTGCTCTTGTTTTTCTGTATTTTATTTTTATTTTATTTTTTAAAATTTTTGTCCATCTTATTTCATTCTACTTTTTTCTGTTCTCCTCATTGCTGATACTGCATCATGAACTCAGGAAGTACACACATGTACCCATTGCATCATCATATAGAGTGATGGTGGGGACTAGGTCTCAAGGAAACCATATCACAATCAGTGAACATTGTGATTTGCAAGTAATTCCTGAATCCTAGCTTCCCATCTTCCACCTTACTCAACTCTCAAAACTATAAGAGATAGCAAAGCTTCCCAACCGCAGCTATTTCAAAATAGAACAAGTTCAGAGCCCTGATTAGGGAACAATTGAGGACTGAGCAAAATTCAGAAGTGAAAGCCTTTCTCACTGCCACTGAATAATGGAACTAAAGACAAAAGAAAGAGATCTGTCACAAATGAGGAAGAATCAACAGAGGAGCACAGGTATTTCCCAGTGTTACAAAGAGAAAATGCATGAAAAATCAGACCTCAGAGCCCAAACAATGGAACTGAACAACAACTGGCCCCAGAATACAACAGGGATCAGGGAATGAATGGAAAAAGTGAATAAGACTCAAGAAAGACAAGATGAAGCACTGAAACAACTTGTAACAGAGATATGGGCAATACAAAATTTCATCCAGGAAATAACAGAATGACAAGCATGGAAAGAAGAATTAATTGAGTAGAAGAAAGAATCTCAGAACTATAAGATCAAAACATGGAATTAACCCAACCTGTAAAAAACATAGAAAGAAAATTCAGAAAGAAAGAACAAAGCCTCCAACAAATGTGAGATTATATCAAGAGGCCAAGCCTATACTTGATTGGTATACCAGAAGAAGAAGGGGAAATGGAGGACACCTTGGAGCAAGTATTCCAGCAGATTATTCAAGAAAACCTTCCTTATCTCACAAGAGATGCGATCATTCAAACACAACAGATATAGAGAACCTCCACAAGACATCAAATGAGAAGACCAACCCCTAGAAAAATAGCAATTTGCATACACATAGTAGGTACAAAAGAAAAAATCCTAGAAGCAGCAAAAGAGAAAGTCAGACTATCTACCAGGGACCACGAATCAGAATAGCAGCAGACCTATCAGCAGAAACACTAAAAGCTAGAAGGGACTGGAGTCCAATATTCAATGTCCTCAAAGATAAACAATTTCAACCAATACTTTCTTACCCAGCAAAACTCTGCTTTATCAGTGATAGAGAATTAAAATCCTTTCCAGACTTCCAATCCCTAAGAGATTATACAGCTTCCAGACCAGCTCTACAGGAAATGCTTAAAAAGATATTAAGCACAGAAAAAAAAAAAAAAAAAAAGAATGACCACACATTTCCCAAGGGAACAGCAACACAGAATCAACAGAGAATACATCATGACTGCAAAGATGAAAACACATATATATCAACACAAAAGCTAAAAGAAAACAAACAAACAAAAAACTGTATAAAAAACTCGTGGTGGGGATAAACAATCACATTTCAATAATCAGCCTGAGCATAAATGGACTAAATGAACCACTGAAAAGACACAGAATGGTCAGCTGGATGAAAAACATGACCTGATAATTTGATGCACCAAGGAAACTCATCTCACCACAAGGCTTGCACACAAACTCAAAGTTAGGGGATGAAAAATGACTTCCCAAGTGAATGAATCACAAAAGAAGTCAGGAGTTGAGATCTTAAAATCAGACAAAACAATCTTTAAGCTATCACATATTTTAAAGGATATGGAAGGACACTACATAATAATAAAAGTTTCAATCCAGCAGCAAGAAATATTCATCCCAAATATTTGAACCCAACACAGGAGCACCAGTATTTATAAAGCACTACCTAGTAAGCTAAAAAAAAAAAAACCATACTGACTCTAATATTATAATAGCTGGGAACTTAAGTACCCCATTAATAAAACTAGATAGATGGTTGAGGCAAAAAAACAACAGAGAAATTCATAACATCAATTGGACACTTGGTCAATTGGACTTAATAAATACCTACAGAATAATACACCCAACAACCACAGAATATATATTCTACTATCACCACAAGGAATGTACTCCAAGATTGACCACATCCTTGGCCACAAATCAAGCATAAACAACTTTCTTAAGATCAAAATACTGTCATGTACCTTCTCAGACCATAGTGGAATAAAAATAAATATCAGCACAAACAAAGTTCCCCTGAAACCCACAAAGACATGGGCACTAAACAGCATGATGCTGAACAACTCCTGGGTTAACATGGAAATCAAAACAGAAATTTAAAGATTCCTG
>CAUYQG010033607.1:0-20450 GCA_963574415.1 Tarsius wallacei | reverse complement strand
CACACCCGGCTAATTTTTTGATTTATTGTAGAGATGAGGTCTCGCTTGCCCAGGCGGGTCTCGAACCCGCGGGCTCAGGCAATCCACTCACCTCAGCCTCCCAAAGGCGCGGGATTACAGGCTGAGCCACCGAGCCCGGCGGGAATCCGTTCTTAATCTGAGAGTCTCATAACAAACAAAATCAAAATTGGACCTAGGCATCCAAGTGCAGAACTGAGTGATTAAACTAAGTTCCTTTTGAAGAATGCCAGGATTCATCTGACTTTGAAGGTGTGCAACCCATTTAACACACCATATTTTCATTCTGCTTGGTCTTATTCTGTAATTACTAATGTATTATGTCAGGTCCTATGTTAAGAACAGGAGACTTGAGGATGAATAAGGCATGGTCCATCCTTGAGCTACTTGTAAAATTGACCATGTATGCACTCAAAGCTTAGACTGTCAGCCTAAGTCTGTTTTCCAGGCTCAGTAGCACTGCCCACAGCTAGGGTCTAGAACCCACTTTCAGGCTCAGACCTATCTACTACCCCACACTCTTTTGTTCTCAGAATCAATTCTGACCCGACAAAAAAGTGATGGAACATTCCCTGGCCGGTTATCAATCGTCCTGGGCTGGAGCCGCAATTTGCTTTCCAGTACTAACAAATGTCAGGAGCTAGACTTCGCTCTTTACAAACTCTGTTTGCTTGAATTCTCACAAAAAATCCAGCACAGTGTTATCAAATCCATTTCACACAGGCAGAAACTCAGAATCTGAGAGGTTACATCATCTTTCTCCAAATCACACAGTCAAGTGAATGACAGAGGAGGATTGGGGCCTGGACGTATATGACCTCAAGACCTGTCCTCCCAGGAACTCAAGGCCTGACTACACGCCAGTACTGGGCTTGGGGGCTTACTGCAGTTCTCACTGATGCTAACTTCTTCCCTTCTCACTGTCTCACCTTCTAAGAATCAGGGTTCCAGATTCCCGGTGGTGGTCAACTATCTTCTCCACCTCCATGGCCACCATAACATACTAGACGTACGTGTATAGCCATAACACTGGAAAGCATGTGGCCTTCCAGAAAGCAACCTTTCCCTCTCTGCCACTGTCCCTGCTAGTGATTAAATCCAGTGCCAAATCCCAGTCTGCTTCAACTGGCCAACTGGCCATGCTTGACCAACCATCATCATATAGCTTTGAGGAGACACAACTTTTAAGATAATACCAAACTCATTTCTTCATCGTGGTAGAAGGATCTGCCCATAGAGGGTAGCTCATGTGTTTGCAAAGTGCCAAAAAGGACACAAAGTCGCAACATTAATCTCCTCCCACACAATGTTTTCTAAGCATAAATCTAGACTTGAGGTTTTGTGGAGTCTGTGGATCTCTCATAGAATAATAACAGTTATGGCAACACATGCATTCTACTCACTGTTTTGATTAAAATGAAATTCCACATTTAGAAGCAAAAATAATTGTTTCAACATATTCAGTTCTTCTTTCCTCCTTTACTCCCTCAAAACACATTTCCAAAAAGCAACCAAAATCACAAATATAAAACAAAGAAACTGACCCGTGATCTAAGCCCATCATCTAAAATCATTCTGACTTGGATTAATAGCCTCACAAATGAAATCTTCTGAATGTCCCTTGTAGGTTTCTGGTAGATCCAACCTGATTTTCTATACTGTGTACATGTAAAAAGCTCTTCTTGTTCAAGGGTCGCTGGGAGCTTTGAAGACACCAGCATTTATTATTCCATTTTACAGTAGAAAAACCAAATGCCTAGGGAGGTCAAGATGTCTGCAAAGAGCCACAGACTGATGCATTGGAAGTCCTGCAAGGAGGCCTCCGGAAGCCTAATTTCTAAAGCAGTGTTCTATCCACACGACCGTGCTGCCGCTCATTAAGATGGCACCTCTCATTAAGACGGAGCATAATCATTAAAAATCCTTTAGCTTGCTCACATTAACTACCATTGTGCATCACAGGTCTAATGCTTCATGAAAGCTCAGAAGTGAATTAGACATTTTATTTAAATGCTACTTAACTAAAAGTTTAAAAGTATAATTTTCTATTGCAGCAGCAGAACTGGAGAGACTAATTTGGCAGAGCTGTTAAATTTTACAAAGCCCGAGTCTCAATTTTCAAAAAATATTGTACATTTATTTATTGAAGTGAATGAAACATTTGCTATAAAACTATTCAACTGAAAGTTTTTTAACAAAGCATAATTTACTTTTCATTTACAGAACAATGGAATGTAGAAGAAAATCTCCTCCGAGGTATTAGAATCATGTACAGTTTCATATTTGACTAAAAAATTATTTCCCCAGCCTGTTTTCTCAACACTAAGGATATGCAGAAAAGTATCACTTGCATTCATCATGAAAATTACAGAAAAATGACTGAAACTACTGAGAACATTATTAAATAAAATATATACTTGTTATCAGTCTTTTTTGTCTGTCTTTTATTCTATGGTTTACAGAACATTGACTCTTTCTTACTAGTCCTCCTACTCAGAAATTAAATTTCACTCTACTCCCAAATGCAGGAAGTCAAAGAACTCCCACAAAACTTCATCTGGGGCATTTGAGGGTGAAATCCACACCCGGGCTGTGGATCCAAGCTCTCCATCGTCTGCCGGAATGCACCCTTCAATTTAAGTGTGGCAAGTGGGACAGTGGGAGGCCTTCTCTTCCCCCAGCAGATGGCAAGCAGAATCAGAGGTTCTTTGTTCCAGGTGCCTTGAGTTTCAAAATGAGGATAGGGCCCATTTCTCCTTATCTGATTATGCATGTGCACAGCATTGCAACCCAGGAGGCTAAGGCAATGAATATGTACCCAGATACATTCAATGTGATAATACAGAATCAGGAAAAGATTTTTGAAAATTGTGCCCTTGTTACCATTCACCATTTATATTTAGATCCAGAACCAAGGAGCTGAGCTTGGCATGTCAGGCATCTGTCCTCATATATTTTAGAAAATACTATGTCAGAGTCCCTAATCACCTTGTTCAGTGCAAGCGTAAATATTTGAGGGCATGTTACAGGAGGTCCTAGAATCAAAAAAGCAACTGATATAACTAAATTCTTCTTTTATGATAGAGTACAATAGAAACACATTATAAATCCACGTGTGCACATGTGTGTGCGTTTGTGTGTTTGTGTGTGTATGTGTGTAGACTTGTGGGAAAAGTGCCCATTATAAGGGGTATGATGTTGTCCCCACAGGGTCATGGGCAGCCATGGAAGCATGCTGCTCACTTCAGGGTGCACTGGCTTCCAAGGTGGACTGGCAGGGAGTCAGTCATAGAACCCAGACAGCAGTAGCGGGGTGGTGGTAAGGCAAAGCAGAATGTGGACCAGAACCAGAGAACATACAGACTCACAGGAAACCAGGTGAACTCCCAAGGGAGGTCTCAGCAGCAGACAGATGAAGGTTGTCACAGGAGAGTGGCGTTCCATTAGAGTCTCTGCTTCTTAAGCAAGAACCAGCATTTGATTCATTACTGCTTTCCAATCCATACAGTAAACATGCAGTAAAGGTTTGCCCAATGAATGAAGGAACAAGTGAGTGAAAATAAGGCAATGAGCAGAGGCTTAGGAAGTTAGGACCAGAAAGACCTAATTGTAGGTAGCAGGGACCCATGCCAAGAGCACTCCCAATTAGAATTTGCTGCTGGGCAAGAAACTTATGAGCAGACCTGGAGAGAGAGAGGCAGAAGACAGGAATAAGTTACTCCCAGTGGAATAACCAGACCTGGTCACTTAGAACAGCAGGAGAGTTCAGATTCTGCAACCAGCATCCACTGTCAGAGGAAACTAACCAATGGGGTGACATATGCTATTATACTAGGCTAGTGAGGAGAATGACGAGTGCGTGCTTTTTTTTTTTTTTTTTGAGTTGGAGGCTCACTCTGTCGCCCAGACTGGAGTGCAGTGGCATGCTCCCAGCCACAGCAGCCTCAACCTGCTGGGCTTAGGCAATCCTCCCGCCTCAGCCTTCCAAGTAGCTGGAACTATAGGCGCACACTACCACGCCCAGCTAATTTTTTATTTATTGTAGAGACAAGGTCTCGCCAAGTTGCCTGGGCGAATCTTGAACCAGCAGGCTCAGGCAATCCACTCACCTTGGCCTCCCAAAGTGCTGGGATTACAGGCCAAGCCACCGAGCCCGGCCGAGTGCGTGCCTTCTGTGTATGATTGACCCTTCTAAGTAGAGGTGTGCGTGTATGTGTGTGTGTGCACATGTGTGAAAAAGAAAGAGCCAGAGAGATGGAGATAAAGAGACAGAAATGGACAGAGGAGAGAGAAGGAGAAGAAGAGATAATAGCTTTTCCTTATTTCATTCAACTATTCATTCAATCACCCGCTACATATTCATTGAATGCCTACTTTGTGTTAACCACTCTACTAGGCATTGGAGATGCAAAAGTCTATTTCATTTGGAAGGATATGCATTCACAAGGAGAATATGGATGAACAGATATCAATATATGTTCCTTCTGGAACCCGGGAAAGCAGCCCAGCCTCCGTGGCAGTAGCCAACAGCACAGATCATTGGTGCATGAGGGGTGAGCAGAAGCGTCACCCCAGGTAGTATGAAGATCTCTACCAACTGACCCCTCCCCTTTCATGCATAAATTGTACACAGTCCCTCAGGAGTTAGATATATCCCTCCTGCTCAATTACTGCTCCAGGTCCAGGATAGTAGCCAAATAAAGGAGCAGAAAATAATGACCCAAAGGTTTATCTTACTGTAGTGTTCCCACAGGACTTCTCGTGGAAATCTTGACTCTTGGAGATTTTTTTAAGACAGGAAAAACATCATTTCTGAAGGTGATAAGACAAGCAAGTTTTACTACTTAATATAATAAATAAAATGATAAATGCATCCTGAAAAGAATAAATAATTCAAAAGAGAAGGCTCAGTTAAGCCATAAGGTTTATCTTCAGATATTTGAAGAATTGTGTGGGAGAGAAACTAATCTGGTTCCATGATACCTTCAAGAGGAGAGGTAGGACCACTGGATGGAAGTTCTGCCTCAGTATATATGTCAATATGTGCCTCAATATAAGAAATAAATTGCTAACTCTGAGCTATCCATAGAAGAAATAGGTAACCATAACGTAGGTTGGCTCAAACACACAGTTCATAAACGGACCACTCCAAGCAAGGGATGATATAGGTACCTCCTGTGTAAGGTCTGGAAAAACCGATTGGTTGCTTTTAGGACTGAGGTCAAAAGGATCCAAAGTGCCAACTCAGACCTAAGGATGGTGAATACCACAGCAGAAGTATAACATAAGCAATTATTCTAAGTTAGGCAGCTTAACATCCACAGGTACTCAAGGGGTCAATCACTGGGAGCGGTACTCCAGTCAATTGCAGTTGACAGGAAATGATGTGGGATCAGTTCTTACATGAGCTATAGCATAACTGGCTCATATCCTGACTCTAGAGGTATAAACGGCAATACTCAAGACGAGAAGGCAGAAATCCAGGCCTGTGTGTCCACCATATTGTCTTAGCTCTCATCTGGTGATTTCTACTTGTATCCTGTGAGGTCCTAATTGTCCAAGAAGATACGTCATAGGAGCCCTAAAAAGAAGCCTGAAAAATCAGGGATTTGGAATCCCCACCCATCATTTCAAGCATATTGGCTACTTATTTATTTATGTAAGATTTCTTCAAAGAAATGTCATTCTCTCCGACTTCAAATAAAACGTCCAGCACAATGCCCAGTGGACATTTGAAACCCATAGTTGTAAAGGAGTTTTAAGCCCTTCGTATATCATTCCACCCTTCCAAGAAGGAAAGTTCAAGGACATGATAAAGTTCTCACAGATGCATAGTTGGGCTATGGTAACTAAGGGAGGGGCTTTGGGTACGAGCAGCTCTAAATGAGTTTTCGTTGCTTCCCTGCCCCGCCTCGAGACCCTACTTGGATAGATTCACATGACTTTGTTCTTCTCTGCCTTCCTCTAATGTTGCTCCTTTGGGGGCTTTTATTGCAAGACCAGCAGGCCCAAAGCAGCATAGGGAAATGGAAACATTGCTTTAGCCAGCTCTGTTCCAAATCCCCAAACCCCAGATGGCCTGCCTCCATCCTTCTCTTACTCTGCAGGTAAGTTCCTGAAGACCAAGATCATCACATGAAGCTTAGGCAAAGGGACTTCAAGTTAGAAAGGCAAAAGCAGTTTTCAAAGCTTATGTGTATTTTTCTAACCCTGTTCAGAAGTAAAAGACAAAACAGACATTAGTGCTAAATTAACACTTGCTTGCCCAAAGTGGCAGTGTGTTTGATAGTGAACTCAGGACCTGGAATCACAGTGGGCAACTAGGCTGAATTTAGGATCTCAATTACCTGTTCTTGAATGTTCATGAAATTACATAACATGGCATAGTAATATGGAAAGCTTCCATTCATTGTAGACATATGTACTTACAGCTTGTAATTGGGAAACCAGACACCAGGCCTATGGTAGCCCAATTATTTCCTGATTTTGCCAGCTGATGGTCTGAAAACACTGCTGAGGTTAAATTTTAATTGCTCAGGAATATGACTGCCACTCAAATGCAAACGTGCCTGGGGAAGGCAAAGACAGTCTTTCTTAGATGGGTTCAAACTTGAGTCTGTTTGTTGTTGAACTTAGAGAGAGAGTATTCAGGCATTGAATCTCTACTTTTTTAAAGTCCAACTGCTTCCACTTCCACTTCCAATCCGAATTTTCAGAGAAGACCTCTCTGATCCAAAGCAATTCAACAAGCACCAGAATGAGTTTGTTGTTAGAAAGCTGCTGTTGTTGTCATCAACACAATTGAATTTTATTTCTCATCAATATACAATTCACTGAGGGTGTTTCTGTTGACAGGCAGATTTCCAGCTTCCAGGAAATTTTCTTTTCCATTCATTCCAGACTAAGATTTATCACAGTTTACTAGTCCCAAGGTTTTATCACTTAGTAAAGTGTAGAAAACTTATTTTCATTTACATTCCTCACTTTTAAATATAATTTCTTTAAGTATTTATTCTATACATATTAAGCACCACATCAGAAGGTGTACTGATTTTTGTTTCAACAGTCAAATATAACTCAAGAAATTCTATTATGTTTGTCCTGTTTATGCATTCTGATGTTCTTTTCCTAGGTTCCAAACCTTCTTCTACTTTTGTCTATTTTCTGTTCAGAGAGCTTTCTTTAGTGATTCTTTAAGGATAAGTTTGCTAGTAATACATTTGCTTAGTTTTTCTTAGTCTAAGTTTGTATTGATTTCCTCGTCATTCCTAAAGAATATTTTTACTGAACATAAAATTCTGAGCTGATTGTTCATTTCTTTCAGCATTTGAAAACTTATGTGCTGCTTCCTTCTAGTTTTCTTGGATTTAGATTAGAAATTTGCTGTCATTTGAATTGCTATTTCCTATAAATAATGTGTCATTTCTGCTCTGGCTGCTTCCAAGACTTTTTCTTTGTTTTTGTATTTAGTTTTCAAAAATTCAGTAATAAAGCAGCATGATGTGGATTTCTTTGGGTTTACTCCTTTTAGGGTTTGCTCAACTTCTTGAACATGTAGGTTTATGTCTTTCAACAAATTCAGGAAGTTTTTAGATATAATTTCTTCATTTTTTCTTCGATTTTACTCTCTCTCTCTCTCTCCTCTCTCCTTTTCTTTAATTCTATTTTCTCTCCATTGCTCAGATGGTGTAAATTCTATTATTCTGTCCTCAAGTTCACTTAGGTTATCACCTGTCATTTCCACTATGATATTGAACCCATCCAGTATTTTATTTCACCTTTAATAATTTTAATTTCTATAGTTTCCATTTGGTTGTTTTTAAAAATAACTCCTATTACTTTGCCTACATTTTCTCCCCATTTTTTTTTTCAAGATAATTTGTAATTACTTGTTGGACCATTTTTATTATGACTGCTTTGTAATACTTGTCAGATAATTCCCACATCTAATTCGCTTTGGTGTTTGTGTCTGTTGATTATCATTTCTTATTCAAGCAGTGATTTTCACTTTATTATGAGTGATTTTTTTAAATTATATGTGGACATATTGAATATTATAGTAATGGACTCTGATGCAGTTTGATCTTTTTCACTAACAATCCCTCTGTTGAGCTCTAGTGTGAGGACTAGATAGATGTGTATGTCTATCTTCCTGCTGGGCCCTGCTGACATGACCTATTCCAAAGTGGAGCATAGCCTTACACTAACTCATTACAAATGGATGGAATGGGAATTCAGTTCCCTCTTCAGTCCCTATGATGCCTTCCTGGTAAAGTGGATCACTGACTCATACATCCTCACTGCCTTTGATCAGGGTATAAGCTCAGTTCTGCTCCCCAGTGGGCCCTACTGGCACCAGGGATGGTGGAAGCTTAGGGCTGACAGCCCCAACTCACACCACCTTGTTCACTCTCATTGATTCCGAACAATGGAGTGGGGATAGGGGTTGAGCTTCAGCTTCCTGGTAGCCCTGCTGACATTGGTGAAGGGGTAAAGTGGAGTGGTATCTAACCCTTCCTCTTGCCATCCAAGTCTCGCTGCTGCCAGGTGACTGTGGAGGCTCAGTTCACCACTGAACTCCACTTTGCTGTTTATTTCCTGAGTAGAATGTGAACTCTTCGGTGACAGGGTTGTGTTTGGGTCATCTTTATATGCCTAGAACTTCACACAGAGTGATACAGTTATCCTTGATGACTAAATGAATAAGTAAAATAATGAATTCAAAAGGTGATGGAGTTGGATGAACTCTAAGTGATCAAAGTCCTGAGTTTCTCTCGTCTATGATTCTAAGTAAAGCACAGTGAAAGCCTAAATTGTATGCTTCAGTGATATAGAAATTCAGGATTTCCCTATAGCAGTGGCAGAAAAGAAAGAACCTCGACAATTTTTCCTATAATTCATTTAACATTTTGAACATAAGGCTTAGAATATCACTAAAATAAAGTGATTCTCTACTTTCCTGAGTAAATATTTGATTTGAATCCTCATAAATTACACTGAGGAGAGTCTATATTGCCTCTTTCTGAGAAGAAATTTGAGTTTTGCAGGACATAGAACTACATATGTCCTTTCTCTTTTCCCCATCTAGATCTACCAGAAGGCCAGAAATCTACAAGTTATAGCTTTGCTGGCTGTTTCCCAGTGACTTGCTTTCAATTTTAAAGAAGCATTATCTGGAGTCACTAAATTAACAACACTCTCCAGTGCACCCACTCAGTCATCCATCTGCTTGTCAAATGATACCCTCCTGTATCTGTGGCCTTCATCTGGTATTCAAAGCTATTGAACCTGGCTCCAAGGTAGTCCACCTTCTGTTCTGAACTACCAAATTAATTCTCAGCTTTCAATTCTAACAACTATGTAGTGACTAGTAGTCCTCCCCCATCCTACTCTCCGTTAAGGATCTGGAGTATTTAGAGTAAATCTATACCTTGAAGGATGGTGCATGGAGAACATTTTAGGAATCAGGATCTGTAGAACAACGTTTCTAAATAGTATCATTATGTCACCTTCACTCTCCCTCAACCGGAGAGGTTGAATCCTGGGTCTTCTAATCTTTCCCATATACCAGTTTATTTCTTACAACATAAAATTCCCCTTCTTTACTCATCTTTGTGAGTTAACATAATAAAAATGTTTGTCCATCACTGTAGAACCACCAAAATCTTTATATAGCTGAAAGAAATCAAACTATAATCCTCAATTGCAGAGAAATTTGGGGAGTGAATGGGGCAAAGGTAATAAAAGTGCATTGTTTCTTAAGCATGATTCTTCATTAAATGGCTTCCCTTTAAGTTCCTTGACCTGGCAATCAAGAGCCTACATAATATTAACCCCAACTTCACACCTTCTTTTCCAAATAACCATTGTATACCTCTACTCCAACCAGGCTCAATGTCATTGTATTCTGAAAGGCCAATGAAATGTTTTCCTATTTTCAAATTTCTGTTCATGCCTTCTGCCCTGTCTGGAAAGCTTGCTTTGTTCCTTTCTGAATGTCTCATCTCAAGCTCTGGACATCCCTGCAGTCATTGGCATCTTCAGCCTTCATTTGGAACTCCTAGAACAGCTATTTTCTGCATCACTCACCTGACACCTAACATTCACTGCTTTTCTTATTATCCTCCTATAAGCTAGTAGCTCTCAATCTTTATTATTCATTAGAATCTCTTGGAGTGTTATTAAAAAGACAAATTTCATCGACTCCACTTAGTAGGTGCGGTAGACAGAATTCTAAAGATAGACCCCTCCCCCCACAAGACTCCCAAATCCTACTTATTTCATCAAACACCAACCTAAGTACTGCTGTGAAGGGATTTTGCACATGTCAAAGTCTCAAGTCAGCACACCTTAGAATATCTTACATGATCTGGGTGTCCAATCTAATCACAGGAGCCTTTAAAAGTACAGAGTTTTCTCTGACATATCACGGAAGAAGTCAGAGAGATTCCAAGTGAGAAGGACTCCACATGCCTTTGCTGGGTTGAAGATGGAGAGGGCCATATGGAAAGGAAGTGGGTGGCCTCCAGGAGCAGAGAGCAGCCCCCACCTGTCAGACAGCAAGAAACTGAATTCTGCCAACAACGTGAATGAGCTTGGAACTGGATTTTCTCCCCAGAGCCTTCGGAAGAGCATGTAGCCTTGTGAGACTTTTATTTTGACCTTGTGAAATCCTACACAGAGAACCCATCCAAGCCCACCTGGAATTCTAACCTTCAGAACCATCAAATAGGACATAGATGTTGTTTTACACTGATAAGTTCATGGTAATTATTACACAGCAATAAAAATGTAACATAATAGGTTTGGGTCTGGGCTCAGAAATCTGTATTTCAACCAGTAGGTGGTCCCTACTGTTTAACTTCACGTAAAAGTTTAACTTCATGTAAAAGTTTCATAATTTTCACTCTACCTGTAAAATAAATCAGGTTCACAACTAGTTTTCTTCTTGGGAAGATAATATATTTGTCGCTTTAATTTGTAGTTAATTCCATCTCACACTGGGAGTCCCTATCTCAGTACTCTTTAATGCCTCTTCACTTTACAAAATTCTCCCATGTAGGTAGACTATTTACATTCAAAATATAATCCCCAAAACCTGTGTTTGGACAAGTCTGCATTTATGGAGAAGACAAAGAAAATGCCGGGAATCTAAGGATGATGACTTCTGGATGGGCCATTAACTTCTTGGCCGTTGTGCATTGGCCACATGGCAGTACACAGGAGTCCTTAAGATTATTAGTCAGGGTTCGATCGGAAATTTTGACAGAGTTTTCCTAAAACTGGAGTTAATCAATGCCAAGTATTATACTGGTCTCTCAGCATGATCAACCACCCCAGGTGCTAATAGAACAATTGCCAGATAACCTGTGGTAGCAGGTAGACTGCTTTGCAGGCTTGACAAAAAGTCAGGCTGAGAAGATCAGGGACTTGAGATTCCTGAATATTCTGAAATCCCGTCATCATGGGGTTGCTCCTAGTTTGCTTGATGAAGGAAGCTGAGCACAGCCTTTCCAAAAAGAGGATCATCGAATGAATGAAGAATTTGGAACTCATCTAGTTCAAGCTCTTACGGCAAACTCTGCTTGACTACTTCCGATCATGAGGAGCTCACCACTTTAAAAGCCAGTCTATTTCCTGTCTGAACAGCTGTAATCTACTACTCTGTATGTACCTCCTGCCTGCTTTACTTAGGGAGGCTTTTGCAGCTACGGCAACATGCTAATCTGGTTTTGAACATCCAGTCATCACGTGAAGACCATCCTCATACCCTGCCTCTGTGTGGTTTTAGGAAATATCCTCATTCTCTCCAATATTTTCTTGTTCCCACACCATTCCACATACTTGGTCTTCAAGAAAATCAACCGCGTCAGAAGAGTCAGAAGTAGTGGGGAGAAAGGCCTGGGAAAGGCAGAGTGTTTACAAAAACAAGAGACAACAAGGAAGTAACAAAGAAAAATAGAGAGACAAAAGAGAAACTGACACACTCTGAGGCCAAATAGCAAGTACCAATCCTTTGCAGTTCTAAAGTTCCAAGAGAAGAGTCAGGAATTGAAGTAGCATATTTAAGAGCATTGCTTCCTTAAAAAATAATTTCCTATCATCGCTCCACTCTTTTATAGACCCTACAGCATTCATGTCCCTATTTCTGTCGGAATCATAAAGCAGCTGCCGTCACAAGCCCTAATGGAGTCTCTAACCTGAGCTAGAGAACAAAGAAGATGTTTTAAGACAAAAAGGATAGCTTACAGAGGAGGAAAAGCAGTCCACAGTCCCCATTCGGCCAGATAATATGACATAGTCTTTGTCTTATCTGTCAATATCTATAAGTCTGAAAAGCCAAATATGTACAGTGCTTATGTGTCTAGACAGACAGACAGTTCTAGACAAATCATGGAGCTGAATTTTTATGCTTTAGAAATATTTTAAACAAAGGTACTGCAGTGGAGGTTTGACGTTGCACATGCCCGTGGCTCAAATGCAGCAGGAATCCGAGCAAGCATTTTCAGGTTCTGACAGAAAGGAAAGATCTGACTTTACAAAAAAGTTTCTTTCCTGCTTCCCCCTCCCTTCCCAGCAGCCCAGTACAACACCTGTCTCATCAGCAGGGGCACTCAGAAGGGATAGGCCTCAAGGCACCTCGGTCCCAAGATTCTCCATGCCTCATCCTTCATCCACGCTGCTCGTAATGTGCCATCACTGGCACAGTTACACCTGAACACTCTGGTGCTGCCAAACACCTGGCTTGATTTTCCACTGTCCAAATGAAAAATAAGCATAATCTGCTTTTTGAGGATACAGCAAATGAGGGAGTTCATGACAAATTGTGTTGGTTTATGCAGAATAGTGATAATAAGATACAAATGAGAATTTTTTGCTTAATGAATAATACTAATCACGTTTCAACAAATGCTGTGCCCTTCTAATTAGAGAGACTGCATAAAATCAGCTTAATTTATTTGTGACTAGTTATACAGAGTTTAAATATTTACTAGAGATTTACTCAAATGTTTGAGAGGATTTTAAACATCTCCTATGGTAGAAGCGGCCTGCCTAGTTCTGTGGGATGCGGTGACAGCTCTAACTTGTGGGCGCGCTCTGGTTTCGCAGTGTGTGATGAAAATTCTGGTTTCCAAATGAAGAAGAAAGGGTATTATTGATTTACATACTAATTCTCCAACTGTTACTCATTTTCTCGATTCCAGCTTCCAAAGTTGCTCCCCCAACATTCATCACTGTAGTACACTGGAGGGGATCAGCATCTTTTTCAATAAATTATAGGAACCATGACTAATTACAGTGATATTAACTATGCAAAGTAATGTGTAACTTAAAATGGATACGTTCATCATTTCAAATTATGCCTTTGACTTTTGATGGTCTAACACAGGCATATTTTTTTTTGTACTAAATGCGTTCTAAGGATCTCTTTACAATTCTGTGTCCTGCTTGTGCTCATACTGACCTACTAAATATAACCTTCCTGAGCCTCTTCAGTGACCCAGAGCAATTATAGAAAGAATAAACAGAGGACCGCGAGATAAGAAGGAGCAGGGAGACATATATATGTTACACCTCCCTGGCATGGAGTTAGATATAAGAGGTCCGGTCATGAGAAGCTTTGCAGAAATATTTTATCATCTGTGTTTTTTTGGCATTTGGACCATGACTTGTTTTTGTTTGATCCTAAGGACAACTTTGCGAGTTTTAGATAGCTATGTCCTGATCTTCTGGAAGGCAATGCTGAGGCACTGAGAGGCTAAGTGATCTGTCCAAGGCCATGGGACTAATAAGTGACACTGGGGACAAGACCCCACATTTGCTGCCACCAAGTCCATGTTCTAGTCTCCACACTGATTGAACTGATATTTCAGTGATTCATTAAAGAAACAGAGAAAACTATCAAAATTCACCCTTTACTCAAGCAATAGGGTTTGTTCCATCATTCATTTATCCATTCATTTGTCAATCTCTCATCATTTATCGAACACCTTTTCCGTGTTAGATATCGCAGGTATAAAGAGGAAAACACAAACAAGCCTTGCCTTACAGAGCTGATTCCTCTGGTGAGGAAGATTGACATGTAGTCAAAGAATTATCAAACACCACGAGAAGGGCTATAAGAAAGGTCTGTATAAAGCGTTATGGGGGCACGGGGTGAGTGAATTGTTTCTGACTGAAGGAAGAGAAGCGGGGGGTGGTCAAAGGAGGATTCTCCAATGAGGTGATAGTTGAATTCAGTCTGAAGGAATTCACTGGGTCTCTCCTGGCAGACAAGAACAGAAAAGGCATTTCACATGTTCGAAAGAGCAGAGCTTGAAGGGCACGGTGTGTCAGGGAAGTAGAGGGTAGAGAAGAAGGCAGGGGAATTTGTGGAGGGCATGCATGTCATCCTAAAGAGTTCGAGCTTTATTGTGTGCTGGTGAAGTATCAGTGCAGGGTTCCAAGCAGAACAGTGATGGGGTCAGCTTTCTGTTTCAGCAAGGTCACCTGGAGAGGGTGTGTAAAATGCGAAGGAAGAGACAGACGATACTGGAGGAAGAGAAACTAAGTAGAAGGCTACTGCAGTGCTGTGATACTGCAGGGGTGCGAATCTGAGTCAGGAGTGGGGAAGTGAAGGGCGGGGCCGGGGAGGAGAATGAATTTGAAAGATATTTAGGAACGAGGATGGTTTAATGGATTGTACTTAAGGCATGTATAGGTGTGCTTTTCCTGATCCTCTGGCTTTCTTTGCTTTTTTGGTTTGTATGTGGTGTGCTTTACTAGTCCTTAAGTTTCTATAAGGCAGGAATGGATATTTGTCAAAGGGACATGTGCATTTTCTTGAAATGGCATCGTATACAGCACTCCCAGTATAACAGGTGTGCTCATGGCTAGGGATTTTTGACTTATGATTGGCTGACACATTGTGACATGGTCACTTTCCTCCAGTTTACAAAGAAAACAACATCTATATCAGATTTTTAAAAATATTGTTCCTGAAAACCCATATGCTGACTGGGGAGTATTTTAAATTCCCAAGTTATACCTTTCTCTCAATAGTAATTGCAAACAAAACAGCAAACCTCAAGGCAAATATTTGGTCCAAACTAAGTATTTTAAGCCCAGATTTTAAGCCTTTAAAATGGCATATTGTGTTTCCAGATAGCTTATGACAACACTTAACTCACGTTAAAAAATAATTGCATAATAAGTAGGTTGAGTGCAGACCCCGGAGCCAACCACCTGGCTTGAAATTATCTCTGTATTATAAGGCTGTATGACCTTGAACAAGTCATTTAACCTCTTTATGTCTCAGTTTCCTCACTTGCAAAAGGGCACTAAAAACAGTAAGTACCACATTATGATTACTAAAGTATTGAGTTATTATAGGTACAGAGCTTAGAACAGTGCTTGACATTATTATTACTTATCATTGCTATTATCATTGTTAGATTTTAAAAAGACAGGCTGAGGCCTTAACAGCATGATGTGGTATTGCCCAATACTCTATTTTTGACAATAATAGTCTGGCTATCTTCAAAATCCAATATAAGACAGCATCAACATTATTAATTATAATGAGAACAAAAAAATTGTCTTTTAGTCACAGCTAAGTTTCTAACTCTAACGGACTAATGGAAAGACATAGTTGACTTTGAGATCAGCAATCTCAGGAAATTAGACCTATTCCAATTTTTTCCTAGTTTTCCTTCCTAGACTGTTGAGTATAGAACACCCCTTAATTTACAGAAAAACTTTTTTTGAACTTAGTGATATTTTTAATCTTGCAGTGAAAAGGCACATTTTCTTTCTACTCTATTCTTTCAATCTTCAGACGATGTCAAACCCATTCATTCTCCTGTGAGTTGATAGCTAAATCTGTGCTTTAAAATAAAAATAAATAAATAAAACATTTATTCAAAATATATTAGATGCTCAATAAACGTCTGTCAGCCTAGACTACTAATATGAGCAGACACTACATTCATTATATATACACACTCCCATTTGGTCCTCATGACTTTAGATAAAATAAAGATTATTATCTCTGTGGTTCAGGTAAGAAATATGGAAGATAAAAGCCCGTGCTCAAGGTCATATCATTAACAGGTGGCACAGAAGGGATTTGCCCTGAGGTTGTCTATATGTCACTGCGTCCAGCCCCAGTGATCAAGGTGATTCTCGGGCTTGAGCAACTCACAGTGAAGAATCTTAACTCTCTTAGACGAAGTTGGCCTCTTCAATGTATTTTATTAGGCTTTTTTCAAGATATTCGGCATCTTTTTCTTTCTTTCTCTTTTTTTTTTTTTTTAGTTGGAATCTCACTATGTAACCCAGACTAGAGTGCAGTGGCCAATCCCGGGCACTGCAGCCTCGACCTGCTGGGCTCCAGCAATCCTTCCGCCTCAGCCTTCCAGGAAGCTGGAACTACAGGTACGCGCTACCATGCCCAGCTAGTTTTTGATTTATTGCAGAGACGAGGTCTCGCCAAGTTGCCCAGGCGGTTCTCGAACCCGCGGGCTCAGGCAATCCACTCACCTCGGCCTCCCAAAGCGCTAGGATTACAGGCTGAGCCACCAAGCCCGGCCACATCTTTTTCTTTTAAGGCCAATTCAGCAACCCGAACAACATGCAGAAATTCACATGCAAATACATCATGGTGGAGTAGAGTATTTTAAACAACCCTCTACATTATAGCATCTTCATCTAAAAATCAATATACCAAATATAGGTGGAAATTCAGAAACCAGATGAATTCAGACCTTGGTCATCTCAAACACCTTTTGGCGGTTGCACGGGCTCACATTTTATTACTATTATAAAATAAAAATTAGTTGGTTAAACAGAATTTAAAAGATCACTGGACATTTAAAATAAGTGCTTAAAGAAATGACCCTTTAAAAACAACCTATGAGCTGTCAGATGCCTTTCAAAAATATGGAATGCATCCTAATTAGAACAGAATAAACAAACAAACAGCCGAGGCCTTTAGGGGCCCTGAGATCATAAAACTTTCTGCCTCTTTTCTGACAGCTACAGCTCTAGGTCTCTCACTTCCCCACTGGACGGTTGGTGCCTGAGGCTGAGGCCTTGAAAGAAAGCCTGCAGAAGCTGGGACTATAGTTTTTCTGGCAGCAGAAGGAGGCCCTAGAAGCATCTGATTATTTTAAAATGTGCTTTCATTGTGCTGCTTGCAGCTGTGAGTTAATTTTGTTATTTAAAAAAAAAAAAAAGTCCATTTGCTTCTTTAAAATCCAGGTTTTTTTCCCTCTGCAGAGCAGCTGCAAGGAGAGCAACATCGACTCCCAAAGTCCCCTCCCCCAGAGCACCGCTTTGGGAGGACGGCGTCCTCGTGCAGTGCTCCAGAAGGCACAAGCTTCCAAGGCTTTCCTCATTGGCTGGTTTGTGCCGATGAGCGGATGGATGGACACATCGTAGAACTGTAGAATGTTACAGCAGGCAGAATCCTTGGAGGTTCTCTGTTCCAACTCTCAGTGCTTTCCCAGATGAGAAGTTTCAAGGGCAGAGAGGGATCTGGCCTAAGATTTCACATCTAGTTAATGGTAGCTCCATAGTGCTTATACTCCGGAAGTAGGCCTCTATCTCTGTCGGGAACAGAGATAGAGATGCCATCTTTAGACACATTCTACCAGCGAACATTCTTCTTCCCCAAGGCAGTATTTACCACAGCTGTCCACATGACATCTTAAAAGTGCTTGGCCATTGGTCCCTCCATTTCCCCTCCATTTCCATTTCTGAATCACCTTCTCAAAAGGATTCTGGACTATGCCTGTCTTCCAATTTGCCATTCGTCTCGGGCCTGCGTTTCTTAGAAAGTACCCCTTGATTAAAGGGGCTCATCCATGCCTCTCTCCACTGCATCATGCCCTTCCATTCTAATCAATTTGATACGATGTATGTTTCTAGTTTACAATTCTAGCTTTTGAGATGCAGATTACTTGTGGACTTTCTTCCTTTAACCATGCTGCCAAATTAGGCAAAAGAGTTCTATATCCTGGGCAAGAGAGTTCTAGATCCTGGCCTTGGAGTTTATTCCATCAGCATAAGCTAATCAGTGTCTCTGAATCTTCCCATGTTTCTATGCGTTTACAGTGAGCCACACAGGGATAAATAATGATAATCAACCCTATCTCTGTCCTGCCCCATTAGCTACAGGGTATCTCTGCCAGTCACTTGCCAATCAATTTCACAGAATGTATGTTGTGCCTCACCCAATTCAGATCTCCTAATTAATGAAGTAACAAAATGTTGACATTTTGTTGGCTTCTCTGACTCTTATGGGGATTTGGGGAAAAGGACTGAAGGAGGTTGAGAGGAAGGGGAAAAAAGAGCAAAAAGAGAAAATGATGCATTGGTTTTGTGGGTCTTTGCCCGTTTGGGGATAATAGCAATTTTTAAAAACAAGTAATATTTTCTAATTATATAAAAACAATATGTGTTCAATGCAGATTTTTTTTTAATACTGGAAAACATAAAGAATAAAATTAAAAAATAAAAATCACTTTATAAATTTGATCTGTTTTATTTTCATGTAATGAAAACCTCAATGCCATTTGCCTTAAATAATTAAGTAACATATTAGCTCATCCCTAGATTAGAGCAGACTTTAGTACTGCTTTGATTCAGAGACTCGACAATGTCACCAGACACAAAGTCTTATTCCATCTTTCTGCTCTGCTTTTATATGTCAGTTCATTGTAAGGCTTGCTTCCCCGGGGTCACAAAATCTCTTCCAATATTATCTAGAACTTAATGTTTCCTCACCCATGTCCAGGGAGCAAGAGTGGGATCTCCCCCACACACACTGAATAAAAGTCCTTCCATTCACTCTCATTTGACCAAATGAAGTCATATGCCTGCTTATAGACAAGCAGGCCAAGATATTGGGGAAATACGGAAATGTTGGATACATTTCAACTCTGTAGGATGAATAAGTACTAGACATCAAAGGTACAGCATGGAGACTGTAGTTAACAACTGTATTGTATACTTGACTTTGCTAAGAGACTAGTTCTCAAGTGTTCTCACCACACACACACAAAGGTGACTATGTGAAGCGATGGATACGTCAATCAGCTTGACTATAGTAATTAGTTCACTATGTGAATGTATATCAAAATGCCATACTATATACCTTAAAGACACATACTTTCAATTTTTCAACAAAGTTTTAAAGGTTAAAATAATACTATACACTAAATGGCTGAGGGCCTGTGTTGTGTCTACCTATAACCTAAAAAGGAATTGGACCGTGCTGATTGATTTGACCCAATGATGATTCACCTGAGGAACTCAAGTGCAGTCAATCTTACCAAATTGCAAGGCTGCTGCACATGGCATAGAGGTAAAAGGGATAACGGGATGGATGCTGGGGAGTCAATCACTGTGTCTTCCATACACCAGTGATCCCAGTGCCCCAGGAGGAACCATTATTGGTATTTTTGCTATATAGCTCTGAACGTGTATATATAGTCTGTGTGTATGTGTGTGTGTGTTAGGGTGTGTGTGCGTGTTACAAATCAGAATTATATTGTATATGAGGGGACCCAAAAAACCCAGAATTATCTTTCTGGGGGCAGGCCCCTTGTATTACAGGCTTTCCCTGCTATGTAAGTGTTCTAGAAATCCATCGGCACCAGCTAGCATTGTTTTAAGAGGCTACATTCATTGAATGTAGTGAATTTTTTGTGCAGACTCTTTCAGTGCATTTACCTGTTTCATGATGGGTGATTTACGAGTGTACCTGCCCACCTTGCACTGAATATTCAGCAGTTTTTGACCAAAAATAGCATGACCACATACTCTATCTTTCCTATTCATCTGATCTTGCCCCAAGCAACCTTTTTGTTTGTTTCTCCAGATGAAAAAAATTCCTCAAAGGGAAATGTTTTGCCAGTGTGGAAGAGGTGAGACCAAAAAACAGCAGAAGCATGAAGAAGCATCAAAACCGTGAGTTTGAAAACTGTTTTGAGCAGTGGAAAAAGCATCTTGATAGGTGTATTGCATCAAACAGAGAGTACTTTGAAGGTGACTAAAGTTTAAACATGTAAGAATATATACACAATTTTTTTTTCTTTTTGAGTTAGAGTCTCACTCTGTCGCCCGGGCTGGAGTGCAGTGGCATGCTCACAGCCACTGCAGCCTCAACCTGCTGGGCTCAGGTGATCCTTCTGCCTCAGCCTACGAGGTAACTGGAACTACAGGCACGCACCACCACGCCCAGCTAATTTTTTGATTTATTGTAGAGGTGAGGTCTTGCCAAGTTGCCCAGGCTGGTCTCAAACCCATGGGCTCAAGCAATTCTCTCACCTCAGCCTCCCAAAGTGCTGGGATTATAGGCATGAGCCACCACACTCAGCCAATACACAGTTTTTTATAAATGAATTCCAGGTTTCTATGGGTCCCACCTTGTATACCATTTCATGGCC
>CAUYQG010033604.1:0-56634 GCA_963574415.1 Tarsius wallacei | reverse complement strand
CACCCAGACTGGAGTGCAGTGGTTGCTCCCGGCCACCGCAGCCTCGACCTGTTGGTCTCCAGCGATCCTTTTGCCTCAGCCTTCCAAGTAGCTGGAACTACAGGCACGTGCTACCATGCCCAGCTCATTTTTGATTTATTGTAGAGACAAGGTCTCGCCAAGTTGCCCGGGGTTAGTCTCGAACCCGCAGGCTCAGGCAATCCACTTGCCTTAGCCTCCCAAGATGATGGGATTATAGGATGAGCCACCGAACCCAGCTGAGGTACAGTTTTTTGCTTAGAAGGGTAGGTAGACTTTTAATTTCTTGGCTATAGAAGTGACTCAAGAATATGGCTCTCTGTAGAATTTTCCTTGGGATCCAGGAAGGCAATGTGAATTTTTGCTTGAGAGTGAATCTAATCTGATTATATTTGCTAATATGCCACAGTGCAGGACTAAGAGGAAATAGAGACCATAACCCAAATTAAGGTAAAAGCCACATTTCAAATATGGCAGTTGGTAAGTTAGTGATCACAATAAAGATAGCACCAACAGGCTGGTGGCAGTGGCTCACACCTGTAATCCTTGCGCTTTGGGAGACCAAGGTAGGAAATTTAGATCATTTGCTCAAGTTAACACAGATAATAAGGGATAGAGTAAGACAGAAATGGAAGCAGCTGGGTTCCAGGGTCATTGCTATTATACTGTATAATAGCGGGCACCGGATGACACGGGGAACTCTGAACTGTTTGTTTTTATCTTAGTACTCTCATATTTCCTATAATTGCGCCCCAAACTGTCATTCAGTTCTGTCCATCTTGACTTCTAGTTTTGACGCCTGAGCTAAGAAAAGTCACAATCAGCAATACCTATCAAATACACCAGGGGTGCCAAGAAAAGGTATACACATTTTAAGCGATGTTAAAACACACATTTTAAGTGATCTCTGTATTACTTTTTGAAGTTGAATCGAATCACAATAGCAATGTATAGTATGATGTTCGCTCCAAAGATGGCATTCATCCAATGAATGCTAGCATCACCATATGACAGGTGGGACAGTCATTGAAAATGGTGGAAGCACCATTGTCGTTTGAGGAGTGCAGGACCATGTGAAAATGGTACTTGACATTCGAGAACATTGTGGAAGTATGATGCCGATGAAGTCATGAGTATCAACAGAACCTCCAACCCACCTGACAATTGCACGCATGTATCATAAATTGGAGGTGCGTGGTCCTGAGTGTGATGGGCGCACGGGAAGACCCAGGAGGCCTCGCACTGCAACAGATCTTTGCAGTTGTTCGCCGTCATCAGAAGTGTCTGGATGCTGATGGGAACCACTCTGAGCACCTCTTGTAATTGCAGAAGTCAAACGTGACTTGTATTCATCTTTTGTTGTGGGTACATATTAAGTATTACAATTTTAATATAATTTTTTCCTTTCTTAAAGTCTGTATACATTTTTGACACCCTCTGTATAATCAAACTAACGGGAATCATTTTGCAACATTTGAGCAGAATCAAGATTCCTTGTATTGTGGCCATCCTATTTCTCATTCCTTAGAAATTAATGAAAATACTTCCAGGGAAGGAACAGAGACATACGCACACCTTGGTTACTGTGTTTTTACTCACGGCTCACAGCTGACCCTTTGGGAAATTGCCTTGCTTGAGACATTTCCCCACCCAGGCAGCCAGCAGCCAATGATTTACTGATACAGGGAATACAAATGCTCCCCCTACCCTGCCTCTCCTCTTTCCACACACATCCTAAGGTGGATTGAGCTCTGATGTGCCAAGCATCCTGCAGGGCCCAGGTCTCACAGTGTTTAGCTGAACAAGCATCCTTGTGTAGCGTTCTTCCCAAGCCCTCTTCTCTCTCTTTCCTTCCCCTCAATAAATCACTTTTATATGAATCCTTTTTTTTTTTTTTTGCCTTTAAGGAACCAAGCAGATTTGACTGAACTTGGAAGTGGTTCCTAGGAAGAAGAGACAAAGATGGGATTTGGCAGCAAGGCCCCTGTCATTGGTATTGGGGGCAGAATTGTTAGTCCTTGGCATTACATAGCAGTGTGATTGCTAAGATTAGGGATGAGCAAACTAAGGCCTACTCCAACTTGCTTTCTTTTATAAATCAAGTTTTATTGGAACATATTTAATTTATGTATTTTTAGACAATTATTTGAGTCAGAGGCTATATGATCTATGAGGCCTGAAACATTTGCCATCTGGCCCTTTGCAGAAAAAGTTTGCTGACCACTGGCAAAAATTTTCACCCACGGGGGTAAACTGAGTTGAGACACAGGATATGGGGAAATTGGAGCCCTAAGATCTGGGTGATTTTTGCTAAGTATCATTGATGCATTGAAGAGATAAAACAACAGGTTCTATTAGTTACCTATTGCTCTGTGACAGAGCAATAGATATTAGTTATCTAACATTAGTTAACTATTGTTCTATTGTTTCAGCAGCTTAAAACAACACACATCCTTGTCAAAGGATATTCTAGTTAGGTCCTCTGTTTTAGGGTCTTTTATAAGGTTGCAATGAAGGTATCATCCAGGGCTGAGGTCTCACCAGATAGCTCAACTGGGGAAGTATCCACTTTCAAGTTCATGTGATTGTTGGCAGAATTAGACTTCTTGTGAGCTGTTGGGTGAAGGTTTTCCTCGGTTTCCTGCCTCATGGGCCCTTTGATATGGCAGATTAATTCATGAAAGCCAATGAGAAAGGGATTCTGCTCGCAAGAAGGAAGTGACAATCTTATGTAGCCTAGTAATAGAAGTGACATCCCATCACCTTTGCCATATTCTGTTGGTTAAAAAACAAGTCACAAAGCCAGCCCACTCTCAAGGGAGTGGATTATACAATGTGATGAATACTCAGAAGCAAGGCTCATTGGGAGCCATCTTGAAGTTTGCCCACCACACAGACTCAGTTCTATAATTTGGAATTTAAAGCAAAATGTGAGAGTCAGAAGGACTCCTAAGCATCATTTAAACAGATCATATCTTATAGCTAGAGAGCAGAGATATTTGAAGATCAGGCTTATGTCTCATTTATATAAATGGTAGAACATCACAGAAGGCTAAATTCTTAGCTTAGGCAAGTCTCCTAGGCCAAGTTCAGGACCCAAAAGAAAAGGAGTGGGGTTCTGAGTTTTGGGATAAAGATATCTGGATAGATGAGTACCCTTTACATTTTTTCTTCATAGAGATGGGTCTTGCTATGTTGCCTAGGCTGGTTTCAAACTCCTGGGCTTAAGCAATCCTTCTGCCTCTGCCTCTCAAAGTGCTGGGATTATAGGCATGGGTCACATTGCCTGTTTGATGAGTACCTTAAACCTGCATATTCCTCTGAACACTTAAGGCTGACCGAAGTGGCTTATGAATCCCTTTTTTCTTGTTGGAAGGGAAAGCCTCTTTTATGAACACTGTAGAAGTCTCAAATGAGGCAGATGCCTTACAAGGCAGTCCTCCAAATCTGTCTCTGGCTTTCCTCATGGAGGTCAGACTGATAATTTAGGCTGTATCTCAGCGTATCCCAACTAAGGAAGTAGTGACCTGCTAAGGGAAGAGATGGCTTACACGCTCCATGGGGTTTCTAGGACTTAGCTGCCCGCATGCCCACAGAGTTTGCCTGAGGTTCCTGGATGAAGATGGGCAGAATATAAAGCTATTTAATAGACAGTTTTCCCAGGGGGGTTATTCTGTCATGACACACAGTTTAATATGCTAGCAAAGTCCTATATGATAGGTCTCATATAGGCTGGGGATGACTCTTGGTAGCTTAGAAAAAGGTAATGGCTCCCATGAAAGGAAGTGGAGATCCCAGCACTGTAGTAATAAGCTGTGGGCAAAAAAAAAAAAAAAAAAAAAAAAAAAAAAATCCCCAATGAACCAATACAGAAATGAGCATGCAAACATGAGTCCATTATATAAGACTGAAAAATCGATTTCTGGCTATGTTCCTCGGGAGGGCTGGGAGGGAGGGCATTCTGCTTACTAACATGATGAGGGATTTGCTGGGAAGGATCCCAACATGGTGAAGAAGCATCATCCTTCTTAAGCCAGGGACAGTGGAGATGTAGTTAAAAGATCAGGGTCCATTGTAGTAAGGAGGATGGTAAGAATCCAGATTTACAGAGGCCACAGGGAAGCCCTTAGCTGTCAGATGAAAAGTGAGTGCTGTCACCACAGGAAGCTCCTTGGAGTTAGGAAAGAACCACTGGATCAGTCAGTTCAGAGAAAAGCTAATAAATAAGTGGTGCTTTACAGTATACACGGGGAGACCCAGAGAATCCAGGAATTTATATATACGAAATTGCGTATTTATTCTGACATGCTTAAACTTCAGTCACCTTCAAAGTACTCTTCGTTGGATGCAAGACAACTATCGAGTCACTTTTTCCACCGCTCAAAAGAGGACGTGGGTTGAAATGGCTGCAATGTGGGTGGCGGTGGGCAGGGTTCCAAAGCACCTACGGAAATGACTACTATGTGTAAGGGTAAGATAGATGGGTCACCCACAAGGGCATTGATTCATATACATAATCAAAAGAGGTAAAAAACAAATGGGTGAATGAGATACCTGAGGTCAGGTATCTCAACGGAAAGTGGCAATTTCTGACCCTGTCTTAGACAGGGGCGAGTCCTCAGACCCAGAACTGTGGGCTGAAGGAGACACTGGGTCTCCAAGAGACCGGAACTTTAACTCTACGGTAAGTGTGTGACTCTCCAGTTCCTCCCCAAAAGGACTAGAAAAATGACCATTGGATGAGGCCCTTTTTTCTATCCACATCACGCTGACTGAAATCTGATCGTATGCGCGTGATAGGTTATAGTTGAAGTCGCTAGTTTTGTTTTGTTTTTAATTTCACCTCCTAAAATCTCTCCTTAATTTCTTCTCACAGCAAAGGCTCTCCCTCATTTTCAATTCTCAATCTCACTGTAACTGATAAAACGGTTCTGTTGTGTCACTCTCCAAGCCTTCCTCTGCACTGATGCCAGTTATTTTTTTTTAAACACGATTCTTCCCATGTAATTCCCTTGCTTAAACATTTTGGTGACTTTCCACTGCTTCCTGGATGAAGTCTCCACTCTTTAGCATAAAATACAAGGCTTTGTTTATTGGGCTGCAATTTGGAGCCGAATTATGATAGACTCTGCCTACCCTACAGCCTGTGCACCATATGCTGTAGGCATACTCAACAACGCCTGATCCCCGAATACAACTTGTTCTGGTTTGAATCTGCACTCTCTCTTCTCCCTGGGATGGTTGCTGCTGCTTTTTCTGCTTGTTGACTACCTACTTATGAGGGAGGACCCAGAAAAACCCGGAATTATCTTTTGGAGGGCAGGCCGGCCCCTTGTAGTACAGTTTTCCCCTGGTAGGTAAGTGTTCTAGAAACCCATCGGCATCAGTGTACCAGCTAGCGTTGTGAGAGGCTGTATTCAGCTTCAGTGAATTTTTTTTGGAGATTCTTTCAGTGCATTTGTCCATTTCATGATGGGTGATTTATGAGTGCACCTGCCCACATCGCGCTGAGTGTTCAGCAGTTTTTGACCCAAAACGGTATGACTCCTATGCCCCACCCTCCGTATTCAACAGATCTCGGCACGAGCAACATTTTTTTTTCTTTCCTTAGATGAAAAAAGTTCTAAACGGGAAATGTTTTGCCAGTATGGAAGAGGTGAAACAAAAAGATGGCCAATTCTCTAAAAGGCATCAACATCAACACATTCAAAAACTGTTCTGAACGGTGGAAAAAGTGTCTCCATAGATGTACTGCATCCAACAGAGAATAGTTCAAAGGTGACTGAAGCATAAACATGTCAGAATAAATTCATACCTTTTTAATAAATAAATTCCAGGGTTTTCTGTGTCTCCCTGTGTATACTTTAAAGCACAACTTATTTATTAGCTTTTCTGTGAAACAACCAACCCAGTAGGTCTTTACTAACTCCAAGGAGAATGAATAACTCCCTTCCATGAGTTTCTATGGCACAGCACACACACCTGTGCGGTGATGCTTGCCATATTTCTGGCTAGTGTTTACTAATAAGTCCTTCACCTCCACATGACTGAAGTTTTCAGGAACCATGTGATTTGTCTTTGTATCTCTGACACCTAACACATGGCTTAGCAAAGTACTCCCCAAAAAGGTGTATTAATTGAATGAAGGACTCGCCTTGTTCTTAGACAACTTCTCAGCCTGACAAGTTGGCCGGTTTGGCCCTAATTCCTGTCTCCAGTCATTTTTCCTTTTGTTGGAGATGTTGAAACCGATCAACTGTGTGCTCACCTAAGTCTAATGACCGTCCACACCTTCAATCCACCATCGCATGAGTTTATATCATTTGACCTCCTCTGCATTCATACACATTCATGCTCTCTGTGATTTATAGCACGCGAAGAAATAAACTTTCCAGTGGCAATAACAGGCCTGAGATTTAGCTAGGAGCCATAAATGCAAGCCTACATTTTATCGCTCCTTGAAGGTGATAGGAAGAAAGGCAGAAGTGAGAGAAAATGTCTTCACAAGCCAGTCAGTTTCCACCGCCTTCATTACTTCCTCTCTGCACTGCGGCCGCTCTGGGTGCCAGTTTCATGGACCAGTGTTTCTGACTCATCCAGATTTATATATAAGCAGAGAGGGGTGCTTTATAAGCATTCAGCTTTTTCTAAAACATTGTATTTCTTTACATTTTTGAGGGGACTGGGTTGTAGATCCAGCCTTGGGAAGTTCATGTAAACAGACTTAGAAAGAAAAACCTGGCACATTATCAGACATTGTATTAGTGATCCTAGGTAAAACCAGAAGGTAGAATCGGTAATCAAAGGCTCCGCATTGTAGGAAACCCCGTGGTTAATGTGGCATAAAACCTGGTTATGAGACTCTAACCTGATAATATTCATTTTTTTCCCCCTCTGGCCGCATTCTCAGACCCAGCTCCTTCATCTCCCCCTGACTTCAAAGGCATCATGAAGAGGGGAGGCGCACAATGGAAGAATTGGTCCGATTATCCCCTCTGTTTGGGAATGAGGAAAGATTATAGATATATTTTCTTCTTTTTGTGCTCTGGACTATATAATGTCAATTACTGCAAGCAAACCCCCCTACCTAGGCTAATGCTTAGATTTGGATTATGCCAAAATTGCATAAAATTGGAAACAAGGCATTAATAGTGATCCATAAGGGTGTAACATAATGGAATACATGTTTATTTTCATTGGCTTTAGCTGGTGCAGTAGAGAAAGAAAAAGTAAATTAGTTTAGAGATTTAAATTTTGTATTTATTACGCTCTGACCTTTTTTGCTCTTCCCCTAACACTTTATGTTATGAACGAGGTAATTAAAAAGAGTCTACTTATTTCCTGTTCTGCAGAGGCACATTTTTACCCCTTTAAATGTGCTTGTGGGTGTGTGTGCGTGTGTGTGTGCGTGTGTGTGTGTATTGATTATTTTACCCAAAGTCTGAAAATGAAGTCGTAGTGCTGAAGGCCAAAGAAATGAACTAGTCCGAGCTGGTAATTAAAAGACCGTGCACGAAGTATTAACCAGGAACCACGGTTGGACTTTCATATTCCACCCAAAATGAAAAGGCAAGCACCGTAATCCCACATCACCTCTGAAAATGAAGTCAGGAAACGTTTCCTCAGAGTCAGCTACTGGTCAAGACTTACATCCAGTTAAGCAAAATAACGAAGGATCAAGGATTCTAGAAGGTCAAAAGTTCGAAAAGGAGACCTTTAGCCTCTCTGCCTGCAACCCATAACAGCACTTCCTGTTTGCTGGCTATGTGCTTGGCATCCCTTGGAAGAAAAAAAAAATCTGCAACTTCCATACTAGGGACCTAAGTTTTCTGTCCCCACCCCTCTTGTTCGGGATTATTTTCCACAGAACTGAATCACTGCAGTTTGAACGACTGAATGAATATCACAGCAACACACATTCTAAATGGATCGGTCCACCTAAAGCCGTCTCTTATTAAGCTTCCAGAATACTTTGGATTGTCCATATCACAAAAGAATTATCTATGACTATATGCAAATTTAATTAAGTTTGGCTTGCTGTTTAAAATGTCTTTAATAAAAACCCTATTTCCCTTATGAGAGTTCATATCCACCATATGGTTTAGGATTCACCAACTAAAGCTTGTAGCAATAACAATAGCTGGAAGCTTGACCCCAGGAAAAAAGCTCTTCAGTTTGAATCCGCTCCCAAATGTAGAAGATTATGTAAGTAACAGGTAGGCAATTCATCATTACCAAAAGGGTTTGGAAATATGTAAAATATTAAAGGAATTTTAGAGGTAATTGAGTGATTTAGAAATCACCAGCTTTAGTGGTTTGCCATTATTCTGCAGCCAGCACTTAGGTTTTCCTTCCCAATGCCCCAAGAAAACAGAGCAAGAAACCTGAACACAAAGCTTTCAACCAGGTAACTCTAATGTTTGTAAGTGGCAATGAGTGATATTTCCTCAGGAAAATCTTGGACATGATCAATGCTGCACTTTTTAATTAATCTCTGTTTAACCTGAAGCTAGACACTGGTTCCCCTTTCTTCCTGTCTTCAAAATTTCTATTACCAACTGTACTGTGTTGAGGTTTCTATGACAGGCCATTTCAACACTTTTGTTTAGTTAAATGGAAGTGCATCACTTTTAAAGAAAAGCCCTATTGCCAAAAAATATAAACAGCCCGAACTTTGATTAATCTAAATATTTTAAAACCAGAACGTTCTGTTACATCTTACAAAAACATGTCTGATGTAGCTGACGGGAAAGAAAATGTGCTTTCATACATTAGACGGATCCAACAAAATACAGCTGCAGAAGGAAATTTTAAGTAAATAGGAATTGTTTGTCTTTTCAGAGGACTATGGTATTTACTTAAACGGAGTTATTTTAGAGCACTTTGGGTTTCATTAGTAAGACTAAAAGTTTTTTAAATAGTTTTATTTCTGAAGGATCCAATTTAAATGTCAAAGTCCTCTAATTAAAAAACGCCATTAAATTCGTTCCCCCTGCCCAGTTTAGGGTTACTTGCTAATAAGCCACTGGACAAGAGATGTGTGAAATGAATACATGAAGAAGAACGTTGACAGCAAAAGGAAGGTCTGGAGGGTGAAGTTGGTTTATTAGGGCCCTGTTTGTCACGAATGGCCCTGCTGCACATATAAAAGCAAATCCCTCCACCTTGGAAGATTAATTCTGAAGGAGGCACTCTTAGGTCAAAGTATATATAAGCGTGTGCCTAATCTCAGAGAAATCAGGCTATTTTCTCACAGCAATTAAGAAGAGGTCTGGGGTTTCACCCACAGTGTATTTAAACACAGGATACAATTAAACCCCCAAGTACTAATATCTCTGCTCTGTAAAATTGCCCAGGAAATAGATTTTGCCCTCTTTCAAATGAAAAGCAAGTCAAATTAAGAGAATAACTTGATTCTTAGCTAAGTCGCTTGAAATAAGCGTGTCATATTTTGCTATAATTGCAAGTGTCTTATAGACACAGAGGTAGTTCTTGCTTTACAATGAGACAAAAGTTGTAAGCTTTCCAGTTCCTTTAATCTAACTTGCGAATCTCAGAAGTCTGCTAGAGAATGTATTGCTTTCAAACTGTGATCAAATTTTTGATTCGGCCTATGTTAAAAATCAATTCATTGTAAAATCTGAGCACTCATATTTGCCACCCACAAAATATCACAACTGAGGAGCTTAGCAAGCAACATTAAAAGTAAGAAAGTTAGTGCAAGTCTTAAGCAATCAAGTGTTCAGAAGGGATAGTTTTCTATGGAGGCTTTTCTCAAAGTTGTTTTATTCATCATCTCGAGCAAAGAGCGAATCTTCTAGAAAAAATTATTGCCTATTTAAAACACTGCCTCACAAAGAAAAGAAAAAAGGCGAAATATAAAAACAACAAAACAACTTTTATGTGTTGCGTACCAGTTCCCTAAAGGCAACAATTTTTAATAGTACAAAAGTTGTATTAAACTACCACTTATATTCAGATCTTGAAAAGAGCAACTCTTCTGGTACTAAAAGATTTTTGCCATATTACACTTATTATTATATTTCTTTTGTGTACATATCAGATTAATATTCCATTTTATTGCCAAACCAAATTCCCTTTGGCTTTTTTAGAGGACAGTAGGGGAGGGAAATTGGTCTGGGAAGAAGAAAATATATAAATCAATAGTTTTTCATTTATACAGCTGAATCAATAGTTTTTTTTCTTTTATAGAGGAATTTCTAGCAAGACAGTTGTTGGTGTACAGTACAACAGGATATCCAGTGAGAAATCCTATAACCCATGACACAAGGGAATGTTCTTATACATTAATAAAACCCAAAGAATGAAGCAAAATAGAATGTACCAGAAGCGGGAGACAGGGGGTGTGCTGTGTGTGCTTGTATGTGTGTGCCAATATATTTTCCCACCCAACTCTCCATTTTTGCTTTTAAGAGGGGCCGGGTACTTGTAGAGCGCACAAGGTGATGTGTCTTTCAAACCACACTATAAATAGTTTGGGCACTTTTTTGATGTGTGGCAGGATATGTGAGAAGGCACGCAATCTGAATGTTATGAGGGATTGTTTTAACAGGACCAATGACTTTAATAGTACTTCTTGCTGACATCACTGGCAAATTGGCCTACTCTGTAACCTTTAAAAGTGCAGCATATCCCAAAATGAGTTACTTATTAAACAAATGTTCTTTTTTTGAGTGCAACTGACCTTTAAATGATTATTTCTCAGCACTCGCAACAAAGAATCTCACCTCTCACCTTTACACTTTTGATGCGCTACAGTGAGTGAGTCCATAACCTTTTCACAACATGCAAGGAACTTGCTACACAACATAGAATCACAATCTCTAATGAGAACTTTTTCTCTTAAGGGGAAGTCTTATTGCTTTATTAGATCATTGCAATACACAGAAGCCATGCAAAAGTAGAAAAATAAATCGTTATTTTGATCAATCTGCAACCATTTTAGAAAGTATAACGCCAAAGCATCAAAGAGTAATTTACTACGAATTACAAGTGGTGCTAAAGTTTTTTCACCTTAACTTCTGAGGTGTGTGTGTGTGGGGGGGGGCGGGTATGTGTGAAGACTTAGGGGGTGGTGACGTAAATATTGTGATTAGAAAAACATTATCTTTCAGTCCAGATTCTTAAATGATATTTGTAGGCAATTTGAGGTAAACCTTCATGTAACGTGCATAGAAGAACCTCTTTCCACTAACCTGAAGGAAAAACTTTGGAAACTCCCGAAGTATTGATGAAATCTGTATCTTGTTATGTTTGTTATGGTGTTTCCTCGGAAACAGACGCAATTGTAAAGATGAAATGTGTATAATCAAGTCATGGTTATCCTTAATTAAGTGGAGATGGTAATTATAAACTTTATTCTTCAAGAATCAAGTCAAATCTAGCACATATGGAGACGAGCTGAAGCTTTCTGGGATCTCTTTACATTAGTAAGAATATACACATTACTTCAAGTCCCAATGGCCTTTCCTTGAGTAGATAACCTAGTTTATACTTCAGCAGAACTGCTGAATCTGATAAAGATTTCCTTAGCCTAAATATTCTCCCTCTTAAAGAAAAGCGATATTTCAATCTTAAAAAATTCCCAGGAAAAGTTTTCGATCTGAAGTATTTAAATACTGTAACAAGCTAGTAGTCCAGTCTTTACATATATTTTACTGTAATATTCGTGTACAAATACCTGCTTGTGTTCAAAAATAAACTTTTTTTCTTCCAGAGCTGATCTTATTTATAAAATACTATTTCAGAGAGGTGTTGGGCTGACTCATAAAAGTTTTAAATATCAACCCTCTACAGAATAAAAAGACATTTTTCATTTGCGTGTTTTTCTCTCTCTCTTTTTCCCACATTTCTTGCAAAGTGAACAAATTGGAGTGAATGACAGAGAAATCACTGAAAAATAACTGTTTCAAAGTAATGCTCACTCACGGTTTTCGTTTCGGCTCTGACTTGGTAGTAGTGTTTTGTAAAGCATGGGTGAGCCACTGGCCTTCATTGGAGAAATCTAAATCAATGTTCCTTGGAAACATGGGACTCTGAAAGAAAAAATAATAAGAGATACAACTTATTTGTGATAAGAGATACAACTTATTTGGATCCCGTTAGTTCAATTTACAAAGCGCAAATCAGTTACTGTATCGGCATGTCATCACAAAGAAAAATACACAGACTTCAGACTAGACCCACTCATTGTCAAGACTTCTAGGATTGTAGTCATTCATTATGGTGGCCGCTGACATGCAACAGAGGGAAATCAACAACGCCAGATAACATAATCATCAAGGGCTTCCATGTCTGTAAACTATTGGAATTCTTGACGTTGAATATTTATAGTGAGTGATGCTTCTTGAACGTAGGCCATATTTCAGTCGGCTCTCAGCGCTGACTGCCTTCAGAAACCCCAGACATGCCTGACCTTCATTGATACCCACGTTTCTCTTGGCTTCTCCAAGGCTCTCTCCTCTGGCATCATGCCCCCCAGAAACCTGGACACCCAGAGTCACTGGCAGCTTCATAGGTGCCCACTGAGTTCACGAGACTCCATTTGCTCTTCACAATTGTTCGGCTCCAATCCACTGTCTGTCTTTTCACAGGAAGCCCCCAAGAAACAGTTATGTTTATTTTGCACTTACCAATACAGTGTAAATCAGCATGGGCTTACCTCCTTGGGGTGAGTGAACCTACCTTGTCTGTGAGCACAGACAGCACTTTGGTCACAGATGTGACTGGTTAACTGTACAAGCAAGGAGGATAAATCCACATAACAATACTTCATTCACCAAAGAAATCTGCAGTGGATTACAGCTTCTCTATGGTTAAGTCTGGTCTTAATTTACTGCTTTTATTCAGTTTTCAACCACAAACGAGCCCCTTATGAGGCATTCACTATGCAGAATTGACAACTCTTTTTATCTACTTGAAAAATATTTTTGGATAATAATTTATGGTTACAAAATATTTTAAACAGTTTGAATAGTTATATTATATTCTTTCAATGCTTAACGATGCAGTATCCCCTGTAAAAATGGGATGCCAAGCAATCTGGTAATTTTACGTACAGTATTTATAACAACAGAGCAATTTGGCCATATAGAAACAGAAATTAAAAAAAAAAAACTCTGCATATTTCATAGGAAATCTTTAAAGATTTTTTTTCAAGCTCTTAAATTGCATCTCAGGAGAAAATCAGAATTGAGAACAGTGTCTAGAGGCCCTATATGTGGGTGAAAAAATAATTTTGGCAAGCACTGTATTTTATTTATGGATTATTATGTTTAAAATAGCATATTTTGAACACTCTTCTGAAGGAAAAAAAAAGCTGCAGATCTCTCTAAAGACACAAGGGAGAGTTCACATGCTGTTTATATTTTATACATGAAGCCAAAATGTGTGGGCAGGTTTGTACTTTTTTACCATCAAATGTCTTCTCTTAATTTGTATTCTGAATCAATGCTGTATTTTTTTAAGAAGTCCATTTGAAGGTGCTTATTATTATTGGGCATGGAGTCGTTTTCAGAGACTGATTGCCAGTAACAGAACTACCCAGAAATCCCACCCGGCTGAAACACCATAGAACTGCAATAAGGAGCAGGTGCCCGCGTCAGAGTTTGTCATTTTAGATGATGTCTTCTGGTATCGCCAACCAGTGACCCCCTAATGGGAAATGGAGCCCATGTAAATAAGATGGAATGTATTTCATGGCTGGGGACAATGGGAGCAGTGTGGTTGACGTTCTTTGAGATGACAGAGCTCCCTTCGCGTTGCTTTAGATGAATTTAAACCATGGGTACACAAAGCTTGATACCCTTTCTCATGGCAGAATTTGAGCACTTTCAGACTCATTGATACTAAAGGATTCTTCCCATTGAAGAATGAACTCCCCACAGATAAACAAAGAACATTTGACCGAGGTACCAGCCGTGTTTTCCTCATTAGCGGTTACACTGTCTTGAGCAGGGAACGAGTGTTTGGGGAAAAAGCATCCTTGGCATTAACAAGAAAGAAAGAAAGGACGTTGCTTTTACAAGGAAGAGCACTCTATGATTTTCTAAAACATCTCTCTTCAAGTGCCATATGCAAATCATATTTTAAAAAACGCAAATTATGCTTGTGCTAAGGGGGAAACCACATAAACGTGCAATAGAAAAATAATGAACTGTATCACTTTGGTTAGTTAAGCAATTATTGAGTCTTTATAGACTCAAATGCTGTTTGCTTTTCATCATAAAAACAGGTGGGGTTGGTTGGTTGGCTGTTTGAAATTTTGCTCGAAATAATTTTTTAGATTATCATTCTGATTGTTTTAGAACTGGGCATGTTCTGGGAGCTAGATTTTATTACCTTAGTGGATGTTCAAATGAAGATGTGAAAGAAAAGGTTAGAGATAAATAAATCAGGCGACGGGGGCATCAGATTCAAATGCCACTCACTGTAATTCCTAAATCATTGATATTAAAATTGTTCCATTAGCAACATTACAACTATCTTCTGCTGTTTATCTCAAACGTATTAAAATATAGATAAGAACAACTTCAGTGACAGATTGTAAGGTTTGAAATTATGACAACAGCAATGAGCTAGCCTGGTCCGTCCAGGCCAAAAAAAAATTGCTTCTAATCACTAGCCGTGGGTCACTGAGCTCAAGCTTCCCCAGGATTATTTGGTACACTCTCTCTGACCCACTTAGTATGCAAACCCATAATGTTCCTGTTTCGTTCACAGTCTACCCTGTGTACCTGGATGCTGGTCTCCTTTTTCCTTCTTTCTAACTAGCAAGTTAGAAGTAAGAGTGGGAGGGTCATTTAACAATAAATTTCCCCATTGTATAACTATTACAAAGCTATCCAGCTAAATAACTTGTTTTCTAAGTCACTATGCAATTTCAAGGTTTTAATGGTCCTTAAAATATAATGCCCTGTGTCATTTATTTCCTGAAGTGAAAGCTAGTGCCAGCCTTTGGAATTCACGTAAAACAAGTGGTTCAATATGGTTTGAAGAGAGAATGAAAACTTGATAAGCAATTAATCTACCTTGAATGCCTTCCTAATGGTTTGCACCTTTTCGTACTGATTTTTTAAAAATCCAGATTGATTCAAAAGAAAATAAAATCACGCATACATCCAAATTTTTCTACAGCACATTTGTTAGTGTGAAGCCCACACACAGTAAGGCAGGAAAAATTGAATATTTAAATAATTTAAAAATAAAGGTGTTTCTAGTTGAATAGTAGCAACTTGAATTATTCCCCCCCTGGTGCCTGGAGGCTATGGGAAAAGGGAAATATCTGAAATGGGAAACTGAATAATGAGCATTGAGAAGGGTGCTACTTTCCTAACAGGATAATCCCGCAAGTGACACTTGGCTTGGGAAAAGACGTTGTCCTCCTCTGCCTGCTGATTTGCAGGGGCTGAGGCTTAAGAGTTAAGACAAGCCAGAGGCATACTTGAGACGCCAATGCTCGGCTTCACAAGAGGGCTGAGCCTGGCTGATGTGTCTGGCAGTCAGTATGTCACCAAGAAGCCTAGTGAGACCGCAGAGAAGACTTGTGGCAGGACCTTGTGAAACATACCGATCGAAGACCCAAGAGTGCAAGGACCCAAGGACTCCAAGAGGAGAGGGGAATGAAAGACGGGACTGCACTCTGGTGAGTGTAGCCAAGAGAATGAGAGAGCTCAGCACAGTTCATGCAGGGGGTTCAGAGCTGAGGGCTGCAGAGGAAAAGACTGTGGCTTTTCCATCTCGACAGAGATCCGAGTCTTTCCCTCAGCAGTGTGGTGCGGGGAGCAAATGGCAAATCTGAAGGGAGAGAAATCAATGAAAGGTTGAAGAGTTACCAGGGTAGAATGAGCAGGGACAGAGATAGAGGCAGAGTCAGAGCGCTTACTCTTGAGTAAATGCAGAAAGATTCTCAGAAGGCTCTGCAAGTTGGGATACTTCGAAGGACAGTGATAACCACGTCTGAAAGGACAAGCATGAGGCCCAATAAGACAATGTCTATGTCTAAGATTGGGACTCATACTGAGATTAGACCTTTCTATTTCTTAGTGAGGAAATCTTGAAGATTAAAAAAAACTTTATAACATGACACTTATTGTACAATATGATAATTGCTTATATATACGTATAAGGGGGACCCCCCCAACCCAAATTATCTATCTTTTGGAGGGTGGGTTCCTTGGAGTACAGGCTTGCCCCACTAGGCAAGTGTTCTAGGAACCCATCGACATCCATGTGCCAGTTAGCGTTGTTGTGAGAGGCTGTGTTCAGCTTCAGTGAAAATTTTTTTGAGATTCTCTCTACGTGTTTACCCGTTTCACGATGGGTGATTTACAAGCGCACCTACCCACGCCGTGTTGAGTGTTCAAAAGTTTTTGACCAAAAATGGCATGACCCCCGTGCCTTACCCTCCCTATTCATCTGATCTCACCCCAAGCAACATTTTTTGCTTCTTCGCATGAAAAAAAATTCTCAGAGGGAAACGTTTTGTCTATGTGGAAGAACTGAAAAAAAAAAAAATGGCAGAAGCACTAAAAGCCATCCAAACTGATGAGTTCCTAAAGGGCACAGGGAACAGTCAGAGCCCCCTCCAAGATGGCACCGACCACTCGGGCCACATGGAAACAACAAAGGCCCTAAGTTCCAGCTTCCCCCTATACGATTTCTCGCGCAAGCAAAGTTCAAACTTGCTAGCACCCTCCAATAATAATCTTGGCCCGCCCTATTTCCCCTCTGCTCTACCCAATAGGATGCTAGCACGACCTCTTCCTGCCCTTGCTAAACTAATAAATACAGCCCCTCCCTACATAGCTCTCTCTCTCCCTCCCTCCCTCCCTCCCTCCCTCCCTCCCTCCCTCCCTCCCTCTCTCTCTCTCTCTCTCTCTCTCTCTCTCTCCCCCCAACGGGTGTGGAGTTGTTATTGGCGCCCAAATACTTTCAGTTCCAACACCATTTAAGGCAGTGAAAAAGGGATTTTGATAGTTGTGTTGCATCACATGGGGTGTACTTTGAAGATGATTGAAGTTTAAACGTGTAAGAATAAATACACATTTTTTTTACAAATAAATTCCAGGGGGGATTTTTTGGCCTCCCTCATATACACATATGCATAAACGTAAATTAATTGCTTGATAAACACAAAATCTTCACTCATATTTTTGAGTTAATCAAGAAGAAGAATCCGTGCTGGTTGCCAAAGTCACAGGCTGCAACTCAGATGCCACGTAGAAACACCTGAAGTGTGGGTGTGCTGAACTAAACATTCCTTCATATTTTTGGCACCTAGCAAAGACTGGCCTTGATTGAATCTGCGGCACACCCGGTAACCCAGATAAGTACGACATGCCTATCTTCTGAATGGGGGTAGCCTCTGATTTGAGTATTGCCAAGTAACCCAATTTTAGGATAGCACAAATTTTAATTATATGTTTTATTGAACTGGCACCTGTCCTTGGAGACTGTCATTAAAATCTAACGAGCTATGATGTGGGAACTATTATTATTTATGATTTATAAAGAGACAAAAATAAACAAGGAGAGAAAGAAAAAAGATCTCAGAAAGAAAGGTCGAGAGATTTAGAGTGGTAGGGAAAATCGAAGACTAAAGATTCTACCAGTGAAAACGTGCACTATGTTAATTACCTAGAAAACAAAAACCCAGATCATTGAATTTCCGGTGTTTGAGGTATGATTTTACTAAATACTATCTCATCCATCACTTCATGTTGTGGATGGAGTGAACCCCTCTTTTCCCAGGTAAACTGAAAAAAAAAAGCCTCCTAAATAACATACTTAATCTCAAGAATGAGACTGTTTATAAAATAAATTCTACCAGTTTTAAAATCCCATACTATTTCATCGGTTGAAGAAGACAATTCTGAATTGGAAGCAAGAAAGGTAATATGTTGGTAATCAATGATATCGGGTAGTGGGTAGATGGGGTTACATTATACTATTCTGTTTACTTCAGTACAGATTTGGAATTTTCCATAATAAAAAGTTAAAAGAAATGCAATTTAGAGAAGCATTTAGATTTTAGTGCAAACTTATTTGGGTAAATTAATTCATTTTATACTGCAAATTTTGATCATAAACACAAAAACAGAACATCTTATCTTAATTATACCATATTACTATACACTTATATTAATGATCCCACTGTAACTATACCAACTTCTCCCAAAAGTGGGAAACAACAACAAAAAAAGTATATATTTTTCTAGCTTCTGCATTCACAATCAGCCATTTTATAATAGTCCTAGCTTTCTAGACTGAATGCCAAATAACGCTTTCCGTTTAGATCAAATTCAGCTTTAACTAAAAATAATTAGCCCTGGCTCCGAATTCTCATGGAAATGTAAGACTTAACTGTTCAGTCATAGTAGCACTATTGGATACCGTTGCAAACGGTGATTTATATGAAATAATTAGCAGACTTTCTGCTGTAGACACATGCAAAATGTGTCCTAAACCAAAGGCAAAACAGTCATCAGAACTACTGCCTTTTAACCTTTCCACGAATTTAAATAAAAAATATGTCCTGGAACTACACAAGAATAAGGCCCGTGAAGTTCAGAAGAATATTCTAGATCCATCTGTATTTCATCAGATGGGCTCGTGACCTCACTAGAATTACTATGGCTCCTGTAGTTCTTAAATCGGCATGGGGGAAGACACAAAATATTATTTTATCATTAGAAAATTTTACTAGAATTGACAGAAACAAGAAAACACTCTCCAGTATGGAGTCTGCATTCTGACATAATAGCACATATGAAGCCAAAGGTATTGGATGGATTGACCTTGAATCCTCTAGTTACCTTAAAAAGTAACTAAAAAGAGCTAAGTCTATTGCCGTGGAGTTAGCCTCGACTTTGCAGCTGGAGGCAGAGACAAAAGTGAGCTACAAGCCTTATTTCACAATATTCTAAGTTATATGGTGATCACAAAAATATATAGGGTTTCTCGTTCAAAATTCTGTTTCTCGCTAAACGGCATTCATTTTGGAAGTGTCCTAACGTTCATTTTTATCCTGCTTTCCCCCAAATTTCCTGTTGAACGACATTGTGTGAGCGCGGTGACTATTCAGGGTGGCACTGCTTGCAGGGGGGTCCCACCAAAGCGGTGAAATAAGTCCAGTGGCATCTCCATCACGCGGCCTGAGAACATTTCATCCGCAGAGCTGATTCATGCGACTTCTTTGGATCTGCGGCTGGCAGCTCAATAAGGGATGAATGAAATAAGCACTCGGCAGCTGAATGCCCTTAAAGACCACTTGGGAACTTTATTTGGTGCCAAATAAAGTGACCTGCCAGTGTCAGCTGCGGGAAGCACATTGTACTGGGCTCTACGGTCTGTCCCAGTTGCCTATTCATTTCGGGGGAAATTTTCAGGTATTGAATTTTAATCCATGTTGCCCAATTAGAATTTGGGACCCTTTTACACTAGAGGCTGGGCTTACCCCCATTTGGCAATCAGGTCAGAGCTGTCTAATGCATGATTTTAATTTCCGGAAGGCAGGGGCTTCTTTTGGTCAGCCACCAATCTCTGACTTTCCTTCCTTCTGCAGCTTAAACCAATTTCACGTTCGTACCCCGCCCCCGCTTCTCTGAGTATTCACTGCATGCTAGAAGGTTTGCCTGCTTAAGCCTATAGGGATTCCCGTAGGCGTCCTTTAAAAGTGCTTGTAGCTTTTTAAAAAATTCATTTTGTAGGTGTCTGTTTGATACCTACTTTGCAATAACTTACTATATTGCTTTTTAAAGTAATCCGAATAAAGGCACGTTTACAGCCTTATCTAACACTTGCAATTATGAAGCGACCCCCCAGGAATCCTTACCGTCTGTATTAACTTTCTTTGTCTTCTATTGTTACTAATTCAATGAGAGACTTCTCAAAAAAAATCGACAAACTGTTGTTTGAGTCTTTAAGACTGTGTGTCTTCTCCAAACAGGACTTCATAAAATAAGATTTGAGAGAGCACCTTATAACATGAGAAACTCAAATAGCAGGTGCCTGATTTGCAAGCAAATCACATTCAATCACATCCTGTCTGAAAGGCAGTTCGCCACCACACGCATGCACTCACATGATGTGGTCTTATCTTCCCAAACTACTTTGTGCAAGATGGAGCTGGCGCTGGGACAGCCAGCAGAGAGGTATCAGCCTGCACTGATGGAGACGGCTTCTTTATGCCTTCCACCGCTAGGAGTGAGTTTCCTGCTTCCCTATTTAATTCCCACACATGTATTATAAAATACTACAGAGCTGTTGCTGCTGTGATGGCCGTCAGTAGGGTCAAGTTCAAATCTCTGATGGTCATAGATCTACGTTATCGGTAAGGAGTTGAGCAAAAGAGAGAAGAAGCAAAGAAACAGAGTGGAAAAGGGGAAAAGAAAACGTTGTGAAGAAACGAGGAGACAAGCTAGAGGAAGGGGGAAAAAAAGAAGGTGCTTAAACTAGGGACACCAATTTGCTTAATCCGCTCATCTTTTTCCTGTCCTCTGCAGGCTGAGACCACAGATTCCCCTGTTGTCTTTTTGGATTCTCTTGAATGCCATCACACAGTTAGCTGAAGATTAGCAAAACCTGATCGCCTTTAATGGGCCCACAGGCAAATGTTTCTTTTAAAAGGAAGGGATCGACTAAATTCTGAACTGGAAAGATACAAAATTAGAGAGAACTTTGCAAAAATACTCTGTTGCCTAAAAAAAGATTCATTAAATATTTTACTGAAAGAATTAGCTCTCCTAAAATATAATAAATGACTTGATTAAAACATGTGTGAAAGTACGTGTTGTATTTCTCCACGTTCTAATAAATAGCTGTTTTCTACTAGACAAATACTCATCAAATACAAGATGCTGCAAATTAAATTTGCTCTCTGAGAGAGTAACAATGCTTATTACCATATTATAGGTGCTGAAAAGTCCCATAGTGGAAAGAAAAACAAAAAACAAAAAACAAATCTGTTTAATTTTGTTGAACCTAGCATTTTACAAAATAATTTGACCATGAAACTTTCTGCCGTAAAATACTATCAACAATTTGCATTTTCTGAAACCTAATTATGAAGCAGTGTATTCCGGTGATAGTATTTATGATTTTGTTGTTGTTTTCTTTACTCTTGTTTTGAAAAGTAGAACTAGCTCTAATTTCCAAGAGGTGTTGTCCTTGGGACCTGTAATATTAAAGTTTGATACATCTGTTTAACGTGGAGTTAATGGAGTTGGTTATAAGCTTTGTCTTTTAGGAGACTATGCATTTTTTATCAAGCCTGTTTAGTTTTCTCTATTCCCCATCAGCCTCCAAGCACCTTCGGGGTCCGTATTTTGTTTTTCATTGTATCTCTGAAAACTCGCCTAGTGCTAGCACCTTGTATGTAATCAACCGATAAATAAATGTTTGTTTGGATAAATGAATGAACAACTGTACTAGACATCTTTTAAGCTATAGGCATAACTGCATTAAAATGTGGGGTTTAAAAAATAAGGCTTGGCTTCAAAGTTAAAAATAAGAGCAGTAAAAGTTGAAAATGACTAAATGGAACTGATCTTTAATAGCTTTGTCGGCGGCCAATAAATTCCTCACCAATTACTCTGTTGTCTGATGCTTCGTTGCTCCTGTTAGCTGGTCTGTTTGAAGTCAATGTTCATTCTATTCTATAATTTTTCAATTTGTTTTTAAGTCTTTATATTTCCAATTATCTTCCAATACACTTTTCTTACCTGCTATTTACTTTTTTGTTGGATGACTTCTTAAAAGCAAAATTGACAGTGAATTTCAAAAGCTTATTGATGAGACAAGAAAAGACAGTAAAGACTGGGGGGTGTAACACATGTGGTAAAGAGTTAGAAGAGTAAGATTTTTAATTCACTTAACAAACATGTATTGAGGGTCTATATGGGGTTGGGCACAGTGTTTAAAGTTGAGAGAATTCACGGTCAGCCAAAAATATGAAGTGTCAGTACAGAAGGAATTAAGAATTATTAAAATTGCATCCCTCCAACCCAGTTTATATTCTAGAATGGCTTGATATTTTTAGACTGATAATTTGACATGTAAGTTTTTTTTTTAATCTATTATGCTCCATTTTTATAGAGGCTCACTTTTCTATCTTGACAATGTTGCCAAGATTCCTAAAATTGTACAGTATTTTATGGGCCAAGATAAACAATACAATTTAAAGCAATTTTAGTTACCTGAAATCAAAGTAGTTGTTCAAAATCCACCCAAAGAATGGTCTTGTCCAAGAGTTGATAAGCTATTAAATCTGGCCTACGTATGTTTTTGTAAATAAAGTTTTATTGAGACACCACCATGCCTAGTCACCTAAGTATTGTTTATGACTGCTTTAAGGCTCCAGCAGTAGAGTTGGGTAGTTGCAACTGTATGGTCTGCAAAGTTGAAAATACCATCTGGACCTTTACAGAAGCAACATGCTGACATCTTGCCCAGATGATTCTTAGCAATTTGGGCTGGAGCCGACTGCTAATTTGGGTGAGAGCAAAATGATTGATAACTGAGAAAAGATTCAAGATCTCCCTTTGGATATGAATTTGCTTCTATACTTGATGTAAATATGATTCTGGGAATTTTTATCCGATGAAAGTAACATTCTCCTTATTAAAGATCTGAATCAGTAGCAATTGGAGTTGCACGTAACTTTTCAGTACTGTTTCTTTGCTGACTATTTATTAGTACAGACATAAAAAACTAAAATGTCTAACTTTTCTAGTGACGTATTTCATGCTGGGAACATAGAGTTTGTCTGGAAGGTAATACACTTTAGTGGATAGCATACCTGGTATAGTCTCATACAACAAAGAATAGGGTTGACTTGTGTAACCAAGAGGATATGGCAGACATTCGGGAGTGTAACTTCAGAGAGGAGGTCATAAAAGATGTTGTGACTTCTGTTTTGCTTTGAAAGAACTAAAACTGTTTTCACAGGGATAACCAGAATTCTGGACAGAATGATAGTTATCATTAATCAGGCTGCACTTTGGCCCACTTCTTATAACCCTGCAGTACTAGAGACTGACCATCTGCGTCCCCACTGCTCCAATAGGTAGAATTTCTGACATTAAGATCATGACTTTTGTTTAAGAATTGCTGAAGCAGATCCTGAATTTCAGCAGAACATCTGATACCACCCAATCTAAAGGCCCCGCAAAGGACCAGGATCAGCACGAGAAGGCAGTTTCTTTGTCTCCTCATCACATAACTTCACTCTGCACTCTTCAACAAACCCATCTCTAGTTTGGCCCATTTCCAAACGCTTAAGAACCCTAACCCTAAACTCCCTGGGGAGACAGATTTGAGGCTTCTTTCCATTTCCTCGTTTGGAAGTCCTGCAATGAAGTCTCTCTCTGCCTGATGTAACCTGGTGTCTAGGCATATTGAAAGGCCTTGCATGTTGAGCAGTGGACCTACTACAGTTATACCACCTGCTGCTATTTTTTTTTTTTTGAGCTGGAGTATCACTCTGTCGCCCAGGCTGGAGTGCAGTGGCACACCCACGGCCACCCCAGCGTCAACCTATTGGGTTCCAGCGATCCTTCTGCCTCAGGCTTCCAAGGAGCCGGAATTACAGGCATGCTACCACGCCTGGCTAATTTTTGATTTATTGTAGAGATGAGGTCTTGCCAAGCTGCCCGGGCTGGACCCGCGGGCTCAGGCAATCTACTTGCCTTGGCCTCCCAAAGTGCTGGGATGACAGACTGAGCCACCAAGCCCGGCCAGCACCTGCTGGTATCTTGATGACAATCTCCTTGGAGACCAGGGCCAGAAGCATCCAAGTAAGCCACTCTTCAATTCCTGACTCACAGAATCTACGAGATAATAAATAGCTGCTGTTTTAAGCTACTTATTTTGAGAGTAGTTTGTTATGTAGCAATAGAGAATGAGTATGGTGCATAAAGGCGTGGGCTCTGATATTGTGTTTGAACCCAGGTCTACCACTTGCTAGGTATGTGACCTTGGGTAGATTATTGTATCCTGGTACTTAGTTGTCTCGTCTGCCAAAATGGGGGTATCGCTATTTCCATCTTATGGGGTTGTTTTGAGGCATTCAATGAGATAATGAATGAAGACTTCTGGGAATGCAGCAATTGCTAAATAAACAGTAGCAATTATTTGCTTTTTATTATTATTAGAAATGACTCCAGGTAGCCTCCTAAAACTTCTTTCAAACCTTTTTATTGGGGAGGGAGGGTGGGACAACTAAGTGAAAATATCGATTTTTAAAGGACTTTTATCTTACATCCTGAAGTTTATACAATTTAGAAGATTTAAAGTGAATGTGCTAAATCAGTAAAGTAACAAAGAGAATAGACTATTGCCAGTATTCCCCAAAACAAGATATACAATAATAGCACATGTTAATGGCAAAGGATAAAGTACATTTTGCTACCAAAGAACACAGGTAAAAACTACATAGTCTAACCCCAGCTACAATTTTTTTTTTAATTTTAAAGATGTGGGGTACAATTCAGGGTTAGGCATACAAACACTGATTATGCAGGTACCCTTGTTGATGAGGTATGCCCCTCCCTCCCCTAGCAGTTTCCCTCAACTGCCAATCCCACCCCTACAAATTTTTAAAACTGAAATGACAAATGTAATTTTGGGTCTAATTTGCTAAAGCCTAAACCATACATATCGTTTTTTTGGTAAAAGGAAAAGATAAATAGCAAAATAATATGATTCTTTGCAGATTGTTTGAGTTATCTAACTCTTCTTTAATCCAAGGGATTATTGAACAAAACCAATGTTCATTCAAAAACACTTACGAAATCTGTTGTGGATTACCAATATCATCGGTTAAACCTGTTTCAAATTTATTGCTTTCATTCAGGTTAAATAATAAAAGGGTCCATTTGTCCCACCACATGTATATACACGAATTTAGCTTTCATCATTCTCTACAAGTTTAATCCAGTGATTTATGTTTTTTAACGCATATTCGAAGAATCTGTCAAAGAAACCCATCCAGGCAGACAGAAGAGCTGGATGGGATTAATAGGATGTCTGCAGGATTTAAAGCTGGTTGACTCGGTTCAGAGTAAGTTGAAAAGAGAAAAAGAATGTAACACCGTAACCCTCCTTGAGGTTCTAATCATTTTAATGACTTTAGCAAAAGAGAACAGGTTAAGGTCAAGAAAGTTCAGAGACAGTGATCCCTGTTTCTAGAAATACATTATGTGCAAGAAATGCCATTGCTTCAGTTTTCTTTATTAACAGTGGAAAACACCACTGTATTTTTCTTAGGGAAAAATCTGCCTCCTATTTAAGTCATATTTAATGGTCAAATGTGAGATTTCAGAAGTCTAGATTTTCTTTGTGAAGCCATTATATTTCACTTAACGCACAACTAGCAGCAAAATCTAGGAAAAATTGGGCAAGCTGACAAAAAAAACCCAAAAAGACTTTTGCAGCAACGCAATACATGACTTTGAGATCCTCAGATCGCAAGTTCTCAGATATAAAGAAACACTATGACTTATCATGTTATTGATGACTTTGAATATGTAAACACATTCGGTTTAAGTCTTGCAGAAATAAACTATCGGAATCATAGGAAGAAGAAAAAAATCTCTTTTTCCCAATAGAATGAAGCTCATTGCACTCTACCAGCTAGTTTGTTTCAATAATATTCTGATCTTTATACATTAGGAACTTCCTTTCATAATATTGTTTGGTCTTAGTGCGAAAAAGTATTTTAACAAATGCTGTCCACTCTTTTCCATGAACTTCATTGCAAACACAGAGGACAAACGGGGACTTGATAGTATATTGCAGTGCTTCATTGAACTCAATATGTGATTCTAAGTATTTCTACCCCTAATTTTGTTGTAACTTTCATGCTTTAATAGAACACTTTGGGCCGTGAATTATTTTGGATTCATTAACTTTTAAGAGAAAGGTACCTTCTATCCAATTGTCAGCCTTTGAGACAGAATATCAAGTGTTCTACATATTTCTTTTATCCTACCCATGATGTACCTCACACAGAGTGACAACACAGGGGAGGTAGGATCCTGTGCTGGCCGATGGAACATTCAGGAATGACGGAAATGTCTGTATCTGTGCCGTGCCTTACTGTACCCACTGACCAGATGTGGCTATTGCAAATGAAATGTGGCTAGTGCAAATGAAGTACGGAATTTTTATTGACTTTGCTTATTTTTAATTCATTTCCATCGAAATGGTCATATGCTCTCAGTGGCTGACTACCATATGGGACAGAGTGGTACTGTCCCATATGGTAGTCAGCCACTGAGAGCATATGACCATTTCAGTACAGTTTATTTATAACCAGATTTTCAAAAGGCAAATATGAATTGTAAGTCCTACCTCATGTCCCGCTTAGTCCCACGTTGTGAACAAAGTATAAAGATCAACCTCTACACTATTTTTAACTGCTACAGAGTTAGGTATACTGGGGGATGTCTGCCCCTTGTAGTATTTTACATACACAGATACTAAGAGATTCATTTAGGAAGTTGGCTAAGTAGCAGCCAAAAGTCAAGCTGCTCAGGAAAAATTTAAGTTTAGTTGTTTTAAATGGGTAACTTGTTATAACTGAATTGCTTCCTTGCCTTAACACTCTGATTGGTTTGCACCTTCTTCAAGCCGAAGCAGCAAGAATTATTTTCAGAGTACATAAAATGCTATCAGATGATAACTTCCTAATTATATTAAAAGGTAAAATATTTTAAGGATAATGTTTAGCCCATTTAGCTGGGCTCAGAGAAGTCGCTCTTTCTTTTCTCTCTTTTTCTTTTCCTTTTTTATTAAAAAAATTTTTATTTTAAAGATGTGGGGTACAATTCAGGGTTAGGTATACAAATGTTCACTATGCAGGTACCCTTGTCTTTTCTCTCTTTTTTCTGGGGTCTCCCATGGGAAGATTCATATTTGCCTTGAGCAGAGGGAAGCTTTATCCCAGGCAAAAAGTACCTGGAGGAGGCCGGGCTTGGTGGCTCAGCCCGTCATCCCAGCACTTTGGGAGGCCAAGGCAAGCAGGTTGTCTGAGCCCGCAGGTCCGAGACCCACCCGGGCAACTTGGCGAGACCTCGTGTCTACAATAAATCAAAAAAATTTAGCCGGGCGTGGTAGCACACACCTGTAGTTCCGGCTCCTTGGAAGGCTGAGGTGGAAGGATAGCTAGAGCCCAGCAGGTCGACACTGGGGTGGCCATGAGTGTGCCACTGCACTCCAGCCTGGGCGACAGAGTGAGACACCGACTCAAAAATAAAAAAAAAGTACCTGCAGATACCTAATATCATATTATTTTAAACGTTGCTCATTTGATAGTTTCAGTTCCAAGTAAATTTGTGGAGGAAAGTTCCAAGGAAAGTTGGGAGAAAGCTAGATTACAGTGAATTCTAGATTGTCTTTGTGGAGTCATTGTATTTCACTTAATGCACAACCAGCAGCAAAATCTAGGAAAAACGGGGCAAGCTGACTTAAAAAATAAAAATAAAAAAATATATATATTTATATTACTGCGATGCAATACATTACTTTGAGGTCCTCAGATCACAAATACTCAGACATAAAGAAATACTATGACTTATGTTATTGAAGACTTTGAACATATAAACACATTTGGTTTAAATCTCGCAGGAATAAGCTATTGGAATCATATTTTCAATGGGCCCCTGCATCTTCAGAATTGGCTAGAGTTTGACTTATGATGGTCATATGTATACATTTTATCCATTGTACTCAAGTATAAATTATTGCTTTATTGTTCTCTTTTATTTTTTTTTTTGAGTTGGAGTCTCACTGTCGCCCAGACTGGAGTGCAGTGGCCGCTCCCGGCCACCGCAGCCTTGACCTGCTGGGCTCCGCTGATCCTTCTGCCTCAGCCTTCCGAGTAGCTGGAACTACAGGCGCACTACCACGCCCGGCTAGTTTTTTGATTTATTGTGGAGATGAGGTCTCGCCAAGTTGCCCAGGCGGGTCTTGAACCCACAGGCTCAGGCAATCCACTCACCTCAGCCTCCCAAAGCGCGGGATGACAGGCTGAGCCACCGAGCCCGGCGCTTTATTCTTTTCCAGTCTCAACCATGACATATGATTCCAAGATTATGGACAGGACACTTGGATTCAGGTTTTTCTTTGTTTGTTTGATTCTAGTTGGATGAGGTATGCCATTGTTACCTGCTTGTAAGTTATTTAAAAACTACGTGTTGCCAGGTGCGGTGGCTCATGCCTGGAACCCCAGCACTCTGGGAGGCTGAAGCAGGAGGATTGTTTGAACCCAAGAGTTTGAGACCAGCCTGGGCAACATAGTGAGACCTCGTTTTCTACCCGCCCCCCAAAAAAATCAAATCAAAAAATTAGCTGGGCGTGGAGGTGCATGGCTATAGTCCCAGCTACACGGGAGACTGAGGGCGAGATATTCTCCTGAGATCAGGAGTTCTTTGCTGTGGTGAGCTGTGATTGTGCCACTGTACTCCAGCTTGGGTGACAGAGTGAGACCCCCAAAAAACAAACAAACAAAAAAACTCCAAAAACCAAAGAAACAAAACTACGTGATCGACCAAAACTGATCAGGAACAACCTAATGGCAACCAATGCATGCTTGTGGGAACAGGACTATTTTCAAAGTTAACACCCTGGAATTTCCTTCTCCCATAGCTCCCTGCATGCAAAATCCTTTTTGTTTATTTTTTGAATTTATATATATATATATGTGTGTGTGTGTGTACATGTGTGTGTACGTGTGTGTGTGTGTGTGTGTGTGTGTGTGAGTGTATGGATAAACATATATAAGTATATAATACAAAATATAAAAAATATATATACCGGGGTGCCAAAAAATGTATACAGATTTTAAGAGCTGTTAAGAGATGTTTCTCGTCATCAGAAGTGTCTGGATGGGAACCACTTTGAACACTTCTTGGAGTCAAATGCGACTTGTATTCCTCATTTGTTATTGGTATGTATTGAGTATTACAATTTCTTTTTTTTTTTTTTTGAGTTGGAGTCTCACTCCGTTGCCCAGACTGGAGGGCAGTGGCCGCTCCCGGCCACCGCAGCCTCGACCTGCTGGGCTCCGGCGATCCTTCCGCCTCAGCCTTCCGAGTAGCTGGAAATACAGGCACGCGCTACCATGCCCAGCTAATTTTTTGATTTATTGTAGAGATGAAGTCTCGCCAAGTTGCCCAGGCGGGTCTCGAACCCGCAGGTTCAGGCAATCCACTCACCTCAGCCTCCCAAAGTGCAGGATGACAGGCTGACCCACCGAGCCCAGCCAGTATTACAATTTCAGTGCAGTTTTTTCCTTTCTTAAAACGTGTGTATGTGTTTTTTGCACCCTCTGTCTATGCGCATATGTAAAACCAAAGCCACACAGGGTGCATTTTTTCAATTCTTGTTCGTGTTTCTTCCTCCATGTCTAGTCCTTCACAGACCACTTGCTTGTGTATCTCGATGCAGAGCTGCGACGTCGTCACTACCTGAGCCCCAAATCCATTCTGCCCAGCCTGTCAATCACATCACCTTCCAAGGTACTTCACTGCACGCAAATCAAGTTTGAGTCAAGTCTACTTCTAATCAATAGATCCTTATAGATTGTTTTAGTGTACCTAAATCACTTCCCAGAAGATATCTCGCCAACTCATTCCTAATGGGAAAACATCAGATGAGATTTCAATCTGGGCCACTAAAGCAGAAAGGCTAATGTACTCTTCGGGTCCATCAGGGGCCTAAACTCTGTGTAGTTCTTACACGATAGGGGAAAATGTCTCTAAAGTCAAAGGCGCACACAATGGGAACATTTTCAGCAGGGGCAGTGTGGAAGGGAGGGAGACGCCGAGGAAAGTGCCTGCTGCCAGATGGTTTCAACACTGCAGAAAGTCTATGCGTTCCCTCACAACCCCTGCAGTGTGGACAGGTAAGCAGTTCTAAAAACACAAGTGCCTCTTTGAAACAAAACTGCCTGGAAATCTTTTTTTTTCTCTCTCTCTCTTTAGAAAATCAACAGCAAATGTGGCTACTCATAGTTCCTTGAATACTATAACAACCCAATCCATTTATCATTCATATTCCAAAGGTATTTATGGCTCTAACAAGATAGCTAACGCCAAGCAGCTGTTCCTAACAATCTATCCTGTTCTGTAGCTAAGGGGAGTCCTGACAAAATTTGTGTTTATATGTTGGACTTTCTAGTTAAGACAACACTGCCATATATATCCTCTGATTTAATCTTCATGGTAGCACTGCATCCCTGAATTGCAGTCAGGATGCTGATAGGTGAAGATCCCCAGTTTACTGTGTTCGAACAGCTGACATCTTTGAGATATATATTTAAATACGGTCAGAAGATTCCAGAACCCACCTTCTTTCCACCATGTGATACAAAAACGGGTTACTTACATCCACTGGTTTCTTTTGCTGATATTTAAAATGAACATGTAGTTATGAAAGAAATGATTTGGGGGGAGGTGACTTCTAGGCAGAATCACAGCATTTCTCAGGTGGCACTGGTGGCTGGTGTGCTACTGCCTGGATGATGTTAGGCTCTACCTGATTTAGGATGGAAACTACTTAGGGACATTCACTTTGGGAATTTTCCCAGGGCCAGATCAACAGACTAGCGTCAACTGAGCCTTCAGTTCCCAACATCCTCTGAGAACACTTTCTTGATTGTGGTGGGCAATCTCCATGGTGGCTCCCCATGACCCCCTCTTCCTGGTATTCATGTATAATTCCCTCCACTTGAGTATGGCTGACCCTAGTGACTTGCTTCATTCTAAGGAATAGACTATGGCAAGAGATGGAATATCACTACTCAGACTAGATGACAAAAAGACTCTGGTTTCCGTCTCGTCTGCCCTCCTTACTGTTCATCCTGATGGATGCCAACTGCCATTCTCTGGGGGGCCCTATGGAGAAGCCCATGTGGCAGGGAACTGAGGAGGGCTCCAGCCAACAGACAGTGAGCAACCAAGGCCTTCAGTTTGGCAACGAGAAACAGAATCTTGTCAACAACCATCTGCGTGAACTTGAGTGTCGGTTCTCCTCCAGTCTAACCTTAAGTTGACGACTTTAGTGGTCATCTGGATGGCAGCCTTCTAAGAGACCTGATTCAGAGGACCCAGTTAAGCTGTGCCCAATTCCTGACCCACAGAAAACATGTTTGTTGCCTTAAGCAGTCAAGTTTTGGGAGTAATTTGTTACACAGCCATTTATAACTAATACATTGACTTTAACAATTCCTTTCTCCCACCCTTTGTATACACAATGCCCTTCTCATTATCTGCACTTAATTTGGGCAAAGGATCTGATGTCAGTAACTATAGGAACTGCATTGTGGCTAAGACCATTGTTTTGGAGTTGGAAACATCTGGGCTGTGTCTGGATTTGTCATGTACTAGCTCTAAGATAACGGGAAAGTTATTTAACCTCTTTGATCCTCCATTTCCTCATCTGTGAAAGAATCCACCTACACTATTTCATCTTGTAGGGTTTTTTTTTTTGTCTGAATGAGCTAATGAAAACAAAACGTTTAAGCACCTAGTAGGCACTTAGAAAATGTTAGATATTGCAACTGTGTGTATTTGGGTGCAACTGAACTTTTTTTTTTTTTGCATATACAAATACATGTTTGCACAGAGAGAAAGTCTGGTACTTATATCTATATGTGATTTTCCTGTTTTGAAATGTGGAACTTCTCCTAGGCAGGATGAAGATTTATTTATTTATTTATGTATTTATGTATTTACTTATAATTTTTAATTTTAAAGATGTGAGGTACAATTCAGGGTTAGGTATACGAATGTTCATTATGCAGGTACCCTTGTTGATGAGGGGTGCCCCTCCCTCCCCTGGAAGTTTCCCTCAGCTGCCAATCCTTTTCTTATAGGATTACTATAGTTGCTCGAGGTCTGCTTATGAGTGAGAACATGCGATACTTGGTTCTTTGCTCCTGTGATAGATCACTGATTATGAGAGACTCTCAGTCCAGGATGTAGATTCGTTAGAAATGGAAAAAAAAGTTAGCATGAGAATTAGAAGACCTTTATTTTCATTTTAGGTCTCACTAAAAAAAAGAGCAAGTTCTTAGTTGCAAAATTCTATTATATTTCTGTCTACTTTGTAAGTCACCAAAGTATGTATGGGGGGACCCAAAAACCTCCGGAATTATATTTTTGGAGGTGGGCCCCTTGTAGTACAGGCTTCCCCTGCTAGGTGAGTGTTCAAGGAATCCATCGGCATCAGTGTACTAGCTAGTGTTGTTGTGAGAGGCTGCATTCGTTTTCAGTGAAAATGTTTTTTGGAGATTCTTTCAGCGTGTTTGTCCATTTCATGATGAGTGATTTACCAGCGCACCTGCCCACCCTGCGCTGAGTGTTAACGCAGTTTCTGATCCAAAACGGCATAACCCCCGTGGCCCTCCCTCCCTAGTCACCTAATCTCACCCCGAACGACTTTGTTTTTGTTTCTCTGGATGAAAAAGTCCTCAGAGGGAAACATTTTGCCGATGTGGAAGAGGCAAAACAAAAAACGGAAGCATTAAAAGGCATCCAAATCGACGAGTTCAAAACTTTTGAGCAGTGGAAAAAGAGTCTCAGTAGGTGTATTGCATCAAAAGGACAGTATTTTGAAGGTGACTGAAGTTTAAACACGTTTAAGTACACAATCTTTTATAAATAAATTCCTGCATTTGGGGGTGCCCCCTTGAATAAAACAATGCCACCTACATAATGCACGTCATATTAGTAAGACAAACAAAACAAGTCAATTGTGTGTCCTTATTCCTTGGGTGCCCCCCTCGCCCCCGTACCTCCTCTCTCTGTTTCTCTTTTCGGTGATGCTTACCAACAAGAGAGGTTGGTAATTCCAAATGATATTTTCCTATTCCCTAAGTAATCAAAGAACTCCCATTGAAAATGGAAATATCAGTGACCTGAACACCAGAAGGATGTCAAGAAACAACCAAAAAAGCCATTCTAAAATATTTTGCAAGACACACAAAAAAATTTAAGTGCATGATAATAACTGATGTGTAGTATATTAAAACAGAAGCCAAGTCACGATGATTTTCACTGGATGTTTCTCACATCCTATGGGTGACACAAGCCCATTTTCTCTGTCACATTTCTGAAGACATAATTGCAGGAAATGCTGTAAACAGTCTAACATTTACAGGTCAGGTTGAGAAATGTTTATAGATATTGACAGCAAAATGCAATGTATCACAGCACAAGGCAAAATATGGCATCTACCTCGCAACCACTCTTCCCAAATCAAAGTCAAAAAGTTAAACTGTGCTTTGGTAACAAAGAAATATAGAAACATTGTTGAATGGACAGATGAATGCATGAATGAAATGTTTTTCAAGATTATAGGTTTGCATGAAATATTGTAGAAATCATATTGATGAGCATATTACTTTTTTCTTTAATAATATTTAAATTTCCATACAACTGCTTGGGTTTAGAAATTAAACAGTAATCAAACCAAAAAAGAAAAAGAAGTTCTCTAAATGCAGTAACTATATAAAAAAATGGACTGAATGTTGGTACCAATTTTTTTAAAAACCTGAGAAAATAGGAAAGTTTGCAAAAAACGAAAATTAAATTTGCTTGAAATCTCAAATAAAAGAAATGTCTACCGAGAAATAGCTGTAAACAAACGAAGGCTCTCTATAAATGATATTTTCTGGTCGGATGTGGTGACTCACGCCTGTAATCCCAGCACTCTGGGAGGCCGAGGCAGGAGGATTGCCTGAGCCCAGAAGTTTGAGACTATCCTGGGGAACATAGCAAGACTTCATCTTTATACTTTAAAAAAAATCGTGCTTTTTAACTGAGACTATTTAACTTAACGTTTTGGACTAATTGGAAACAAATAAATTCATTCACATTTACTAGACATAAGAAAATTGTAGATGAACATATAGAGAGATGTTTACATTAGGAAAAAAAGGTAATTCTCAGTCTTTGTTGCAATTTAGTACACTAAACATACAAAGTCTGGGTGTAATTGTTTCCTACCATTCCTTTATTTATTTATTTGAGTTGGAGTCTTACTCTGTCACCCAGGCTGGAGTGCAGTGGCACGTTCATGGCCACCCCAGCACCGACCTGCTGGGCTCCCGCCATCCTTCCACCTCAGCCTTCCAAGGAACCGGAACTACAGGTGTGTGCCACCATGTCCAGCTCATTTTTTAATTTGTTGTAGAGGTGAGGTCTTGCCACGTTTCTCCGACTGGTCTCGTACCCGCGGGCTCAGGCAATTCTCTCTCTATCCTCGGCCTCCCAAAGTGCTGGAATGCTGTTCCTTTAAGTAAAAATACGTGTGGGTGGTGTGGATTTACATACATACTTGTCAGTTTACCCACAGAATGAAAATACTGGTGTTTTTAATTGACCTTTTTTAGCTACCGAAAAGCCTCAACAAAACTTTTTACTAATATATATTTTAACTATGTACTTCCTTCATAAAGGGCCTCTTTTTGTACAATTTGGCTTCCGCGCTTTACTCATATTATCTCTATCTTCTGTTTATTGTTTATACAGTTGTCCTCTTCGTTGCAACCAGCAATACTGATGATTGTGAATGTTGACTTGGTTACATGGAAAGCCATTTATGCCCTTGTTTTTGTACCTTAACAATGATCATTTTAAACACGTCTTAAGCTTTTTCAAGAAAGATTTGAATCAGGCGTGTTTTGATATCAACGATGCAACCGTTTGCGTTTTGTGGGTTGCCCAGAAAGGCACTAAAGTTTGGCTGACCGTTACAAAACACAAAAGAGCAAAATCTTGCTTTTCTCATTTCTGAATGTTCTTTGCTTATATCAGATCCAGGCTGGGACACAGAGTGTCGATTGTTTTATGAAAATTCTACACCTAAGTGATATCGGTGCAAAATAAAAATTTTTATTGTTTGTAAACAGAAAGTAATAACAGTTGCAAGAAAGAAAAAGGATATACACAAAGAGAAATCTTACTGAATACCTTTTTCAATATTTATTGAGCACCTATATAGGTCAGGCACTGTTGTAGTCTGGGAATTATTTCATCAGTGAACAAAACCAACCAAAACCCCACTCTCTGGAGGCTTCTGTTCTAGTGTGGGAGAGACACCAGGTGAAGGGGAGAGATGAAAAAGAACACACGTAATGAATATAGAACGCGTTGGAAGGTGAAATGAGCCAGACAGGAAAGAAAAAGGACAGTGGCATAGGGTAAGTAAGAGTGTGTGTGGAGGTAGAGGATTACAGGGCAGGAGGTCCTCGAGGATCTTATGTGATGTTGGCCAAAGACTTGAAGAAGGTAGGACAACGATCCCAACAAATGTCTGCAGGAAAAGCGTTTGAGGCAGAGGCCGTAGCTCCACTCCAATCCCTAAGGCAGGAGTGTGCCTGGGACATTCGAGGCAAAGCAAGAAGGCCAGTGTGGCTGGAACAGAGGCAGCAAAGGGGGAAGGAACAGGGATGAAGGAGAAGAATCCTGAGGGCAATGCGGGGGTCCAGACTATCCAGGGACTTGTGGCCACTGTGGAGACTCACTTTGCCTTCGACTCCTGAATGACCCATTTTTTGTCTTTTTCTCCTCCTCTTGCCTCTGTTCTTCCTCTTTCTTCTTCACCACGGTCACCTTCTTTGACAAGGCGTTTATCTAACACTTGTCTTGATTGGAACAACAATGATAATAAACTGTAATCCTACAGTTTTATGAGGGCATTGCCACAATTTTCTTATTCTTGTCAGTTCTGTTCAATTCAAATATTTGTGTCGAATTCCTAATACGGATGTGTAAAACTGTGCTTTCAGTCTCTGTTTTAAAAATAGAGGCTGTTGGCCGGGCACAGTGGCTCATGCCTGAAGTCCCAGCACTTTGAGAGGCCAAAGCAGGAGGATTGCTTGTGACCAAGAGTTTGAGACCAGCCTAGGCAACATAGCAAGACCTTGTATCTAAGAAAAAATACAAAAATTAGCCAGGTGTGTTGGCGCGCACCTATAATCCCAGCTACTCAGAAGGCTGAGGTGGGAGGATTTTGTGAGCCCAGGAGGTCAAGGCTGCAGTGAGCCATGATTGTGCCACTGTACTCCAACCTAGGTGACAGAGTGAGAACCTGTCTCAAATAAAATAAAATAAAATAAAACAAAACAAAACAAAACAAAACAAAACAAAACAAAATAAAATAAAATACTATAGTCCGGGCACGGTGAATCACACCTGTAATCCTAATGCTTTGAGAGCCTGATGCAGGAGAATCATGTGAGGCCAGGGGTTCAAGAACAGCCTGGGCAACAAAGTGAGACCCTACCTCTACAAAAAATAATAAAAAGAATTAGCTGAGTGCTGTGGCATGCACCTATTGTCCCAGTTCCTTGGGAGGCTGAGGCAAGGGGGTCACATGAGCCCAGGAATCGAGGTTACAATGAGCCATCATCATGCCACTGTACTCCAGCCTGGGGGACAGAATGAGACCCTGTATCTAAAAAAAAAAAAAAAAAAAGTCTGGAGCCTATTGGACGCTGACTATAGAGTGATGCTCCATGCCGCCATGGAACAGAATATAGTATGAAAAGTTTAATGCGTATTAACTCACTCAGTTCTCAAAGCAGCTCTGTAAAATGGGTGGTGCTATTTTTCCATTTTACAAATAAGGAAAATGCCACAGCAAGGTTAAATAACTCACCCTCGACGCAAAGACAGTGAGCGCTAGGGCTGAAACTTGAACTCAGGTATGTTTGACCCCAGCGTGTGTGTTCTTGACTATTTACAACACTGCCTTCTCTTGTCATAATCCTCTCCAATGCCCATGCTCTTTGAAAGTTCTTGTTTATTCACTTGCGAATTCACCACGCGTTTATTCACATCCTACTGTGTTCTCAGCACTGTTAGGCATTGTGGGACAGAGAGGTTGCAAGTCTCTATAGTGTCTTTGTCTGAATTTTAAAAAAAGTCTCCTCTTCAAGACCCTTTACTTTCTTTCATCAGAAAAATTATCATAATATTCTGATCTTTTAAGAGTCAGACATTTGCCAATGCTGGAAAATTATCATAATAAATACACAGGGCAACCCTTTCAGGTCCCCTCCCACTGTGGGAGCTTTTCTGTCCTCTCAACAAATCCTGCTTTAAAGAAAAAACCACACAAATTTGTTTTTTTAAGTCCAAAGATAGGATAAAGTACAAAAGCTAAAATATTAAAGATGCTTATAATGTACAAATGCCCCTTAGATAGGGTGCCCTTGTGAAGTGTACAACCTGAGAAGCTGTACATGATGCCCCATGTCAGCCAAATAAAAGATAATAAAAGATTGTACTCCAGAGTTGGAAAATGAGACACCCATGTTCGGTCAGAAAACTCCTTTCTTTTCTACAAGTCTTTTTGGAGTTTTATCGATAGGCTTTTTCAAAATCTTTCCATGTAAATTCAGATAACCCAGCAATGTTGAAAATTATTATTTGAATAGTAATAAGACTCTAAAGTTTTAGGAGTCTATTCCTGCCATTATTTAGGGATTATTTCTTGTTCTTATCAATTCTATTTAGTTCAAAAATACATACTAAATTCTGAACAAGTGCAAAACTGTGTAGTGGGAATATTTTTAAAAAATAGGGCACATCGCCTGTTGGACACAGACTGAATACGTGATGCCCTCAAGCACTATCACGCTCAAATGACTGGTTATTATTATGTTTATGTAGGAGTCTTGCTCTGTCGCCCAGGCTGGAGTGCAGCGGCACGCTCCGGGCCACCACAGCCTCAGTCTGCTGGGCTCTGGCGATCCTAAAGTTAAACCTCAAAGATGGCAGTAGAACTATACACATTTTAAATACGTTGATAGAATTGTTTTTCTACCTCTTTTCTGGTTGAAACATTATATTTCAGGTATTAATTGTAATGTGCTTGTCATCCTAGTATGATAGGGGATGATGAAGATGCATATAGTGATACAGAAGCCACTGAAGCCATGACTCCAGATATCTTAGCTAAGAAGTAAGTATTGATGACAATAAAGCATTTTCACTTACGTTGTCTTTAATTGTGCAGAGTTAAAGGCATTTAACCTTTACTTGTGCTATTGTACATAAAAGGCTAGTTTATCTAGATTTTTCATGCCAGCTTCTTTTTCCCTTTTTTTGTACCCTGAGTCACCAACTTTTTGTAGCCTAGTTTCTTGAGTAAAATCAAGGAATGCCAGTGGTGGTTAAGATTAGAGTTCATGAAACTGGGATACTGAAGTCTGTCACTTCTGGGTGGGTTGTTTGTTTTTTTTTTAATATCTTGCCACTTGTATTTTAAAGGTGGAAGTGAGAAAGGCAAAAGTAAGTAAGTAAATTCTTGAAATGACAGCTCTCTTCCTTTGCTGGTCATTGATTTCTAGCATTCATTCCATTGTTCTTAGGGCTTATTGGTTTCTGTACCCATTTCTCACTTGCTTTTTGTTTTCCTCATCAGGTTATGGCTAGCATATTAATACTCTTTAGATGTTTTTATGAGACTCAGCAGTTAAATAAGACTCTTAAATAATAAAAGAATATCACAGTGTTAATTTATTTACAAATGATTGTTGTATAGATTAGCTGCTGCTGAAGGCTCGGAGCCAAAGTGTCGAGTTCGGGAACAAGACAGCAGTGGAGAGGAGGATAGTGACCTTTCACCTGAAGAACAAGGTAGTTTATTTCCTTTACTGTTTTCAGCACGATGCTAATCATTTTTGGTAAGATCAATGCATTATTTGGAACATTGGCAAATGTTTTTCACGTTTGGGGAGTATAGGGAAGGGAAATGGAAAGCAAAATCTTTGTAATTCACATTACTTGTGTGGGTTTATTGTATAGTAGTTTTTTTTTACCCCTGATTTCAAGAATTTGGGAATGTATTATTACCATCTTTAAAGTAATGATAAGTATTCCTTTTTTAATACTTTCTAGTGTCTGATGTGGAGCAGATAGTCAGTAAATACTTATTAAATGAATGCTTTTGGAGTCATTAAGTGCTTTTTAGATGGAAATGTGGAAAACTGTAAGAGCTTATTTCCCAGTTGCTTGTGCATTTTCTGTTGTTGACAGTGGTGCAACTTATCAGATGAACCAAGATGATCAGATGCAGAGTGAAGATTTTTATTAGGTTCCTCAAACAATAAGAGCAGTATTATCATGGGAAAAATCAAGACAGTCGTCTCCTTAGCAGGGATGGAAGAAGCTCTTATAGCCCACATAGCCCATACACAGTTAAAGCATTGCTGCCTATTCAGGGTTTCTGTTTTTCACAAGTAAAAGTGGTTCCCTGTGGAGGTGGGGAGAGAAGGAATCTATTTTAACCTTTTTTCTTTTTATTTCTTCTGACCCATGTAAATGTATAGTCTCCTCAAGAATTTAAAAACTTTGTGTAGTTTATTTTCAACTGTTTTTTGAGGAGAAATCAAGCCTATGAATGGCGGGGGTGGGGAGATGCAAGAAAAACACACACAAAAGAAGAAAGAAAATAGAGTAGCGTGTACTTGAAGCTTTGCAATGTGGGGACTTACCCGTACTGTAAGAAGTTGAGAAACTTTATAACTGAGACTCCAGGATCTTTGTCATGTGTAACTGCTGAGGTATAATTTAATATTCTTTCCTGTCATCTTCAGAATATAGGCTGTTCAACAGAACTGTGATAGGCTGAGCCTAATGCTTGTACAAAAGAGAAATTTTACATGTAGCATATTCTCAAGTTGTATTCTATCACTTCTCTCAATGACTTATTTTCCCAATATACACCTGTGAGGTCCTTTAAAGAATTTCAGGTAGAAATCGTTTCCAGAGTTTGTGTCTTCATTACGCTCTAAAAACACAATCTATGAGAATAAGGGATGTATTATTAATGTATATTGTCAGCTTTAATTAAGGGATCATTGATCTTTGAGTTGCAGTTCCTAGAGTCAGCCAGCAGGAGGAGCCATTGAACTAATTATAATAATTTCACTAATTCAGTTTCCTCTGGTAGAATTACTGGGTTGTATAGGTGTTCTTTAAACAATTATGGTCTGAAAAATTATTGTTTATTGATAGTAGATTGTCTTAGAAAAAATTATAACTGATAGCATAGCAATTTAAGATCATTGTCTTGGAGTCAGGTAAACCTAAGTTTGTGCTCTAGGTGTGCTACTTGGCTAATTTGTTTAATCCTCTGAGCCTCAGTTTCCTCATTTCTAAATTAGGAACTGTAAAAATATTTATTTTAGACTTGTTGGTGACTTAGTAAATGAGATAAAGCATTTAAGGTGCTTAGCACTGACCAGGTTTAATTTTTGATAACTTAAAATGATTGGGATATGATATTTCCCCATTAAAAAGTAAAAATAGGTATTGGCCACATGCTTACATCTATAATCTCAGCACTTTGGGAGGCTGAGCTGGGATGATTGCTTGAAGCCAGGAATTTAAGATCAGCCTAGGCAACATAGTGAGATCTCATCTCTATCATAATAAGCAAATAATTTTTTGAAGCATAGTGATTTTTTAAGTTTCTGCTGTGAACATGTGTTACTTTGTGGGATTTTTGTTTTTAGGGATTGGGTCTTGTTTTGTCACCCACGCTGGAGTACAGTGTTCTGATCACAGCTCACTTCTGCCTCAAACTCCTGAGCCTAAATGATCCTCCCACCTCAGTCTCCCACACAACTGGGACTACAGCCATTACTCACCATGCTTGGCTAATTTTTTTATTCCTTTGTAGAGATGAGGTCTCGCTATGTTGCCTAGGCCTGTCTCGAACTTTTGGGCAATCCTCCTGTCTTGGCCTTCCAAGGTGTTGGGATTACAGGCGTGAATCACCATGCCCAGCCGATCTGGTCTTTATTGGGCTCTCCTTTTTTTTCCCCTTCCTATTTTACTTCTTTCTTGTATATGGCACCCTCAAAGACCGAAACAAATCACCAGAATTATAAGTAGAGATGAAGAGATGCCTGGCAAGATTGTGTTAATTTGAAACAGGTGATGATATGGTCATTAGTCTCAGAACTTTCCTTCTCCCAACCCAGATAGAGGATGAAAAGTGATTGATGAGTAATGATACTAACTTTTTTTGTAAATATTAATTTTAAAAATATAAGTATAGATAATGATAGAAACTTAGGGAATTAGAGGACATTAAGAAAGTACTTTGAGGCTGGGTTCGGTGGCTCAGCCTGTAATCCCAGCACTGTGGGAGGCCGAGGCGAGTGGATTGGCTGAGCCCGTGGGTTCAAGACCAGCCCGGGCAACTTGGTGAGACCTCATCTCTACAGTAAAATAAAATAAAATAATTAGCCAGGCGTGGTAGCGTGCACCCGTAGTTCCGGCTACTTGGAAGGATGAGGTGGAAGGATTGCCGGAGCCCAGCAGGTTAATGCTGGGGTGACCATGAGTGTACCACTGCACTCCAGCCTAGGCAACAGAGTGAGACTCCAACTCAAAACATTTTTTTTTAAAAGGAAAGTACTTTGAAAGCCAGGTGTGATAACAAACACCTGTAGTCCTAGCTACTCAGGACACTGAGGAAGGAGGATCACTTGAACCCAGGAATTCAAGGACAGCATACATAGTAAGACCTCATCTCTAAACAAATAATAATAAGTAATTTTATAAAAAAGAAAATACTTTGAATAATCATTAAAGGATAATACTGTGTTTTTCTGACATAATATTTTAATGAAATATTTAATAAAACAATGGTGAATTAATAATTTTAATGCTTCTCATTGATAAACAGTTGGCAATTTTATATCCTGTTTTTTATTGATCTAAGAAATGTGTAAATCTTAAAATTATTTATTTATAAACAGTTGCTCTTTAAAATACTATCTATTAATAAACTGATCAGTTGTATTATTGTTGCCAGCTTTGTTTCTATGGTGAAGACTATAAATGAAAGAATAATCTGGAATTACTTCACCATTCCTATAACAGGTTTTTCTTAAAATTACTCAGGGAATGAGATTTTGGTTTTAACCAGCAGTGTTTTAAATTATGGCAGTTTCTTAACAAATAATAAGGCACTTTTAAAGAAATGTTTTCTTAATTATTAAAATAGAAAACATGAAAATATTAAAACTGCCTCATATTTTCTTGAACCAGAATTAAGAACTGTTTTTTTCTTTCTTTTTTTTTTTAAGAATTAAGAACTATTAATTGCTGAGTCTTATTTTCTATGTGTATATGTGTGCAGAGTTTGTATAAAACTTATACAGTATATGGTATTGTAACTTGCTTTTTTTTCCCCTATTCAATTCTTTGCATAATTTTGGTATCTTTAGTTTTCTTCACAAATGTAATTTCTAATGGTTCTATCTTATTCTGCTCTTCTATTGAGATATGCCTGAACCATTTAAAGCAGATGTTGGCATAATTTTTCTGTAAAGTGCCAGATAGTAAATATTTTAGATTTTGTAGGCCCAGTGGTCTATATTGCAAACTGCTTAACTCTGCCATTGAGCACTAAACAGGCATGGGCTTATCCTTGAGATAAGACTTTCTAAGCTCACATTTTGTGTCTTACAGAAAAAAAGCGACAATTTGAAATGAAAAGGAAGCTTCACTACAACGAAGGACTGAATATTAAATTAGCTAGGCAGTTAATTTCAAAAGACCTACATGATGATGAGGAAGATGAAGACATGTTAGAGACTGCAGATGCAGAAAGCATGAATACAGAAGAATCAGATCAAGGTTAGATGTTTTAAAAATATCACTGAAACTCTGTGCCTAAAATATTTTGCTTTAAACTTGTGAAAAACTTCAGAAAATTTTGCTGAGATTCACTTTATTATTATGTCAAATGTTTCTAAAATTTCAAGCCCTGTGGCCAGTTTCAGAATAATTCAAGTTTTTATACCCAGAGTCGATTTTATTTAAGACCATATGTATCATTACTTTTTTAATGGTTTACTTCGCTTTAACAAGGGTGTTTATCTTCATATTAAGGTATATTTTGTTTTGAATGGTTCAGGTTTTATTTTATTTGTCATAACAATCTAAATTAAAGCTTTTTTTAAAAGAAACATTTTATTATGGAAGATTTGTTTTGACATCGCTGTAGGTACAGAGTAACTTGTCATATATTTCCAATGCTGATTCTTTTGACTGTTGAGTTGACAAGTTATTTGATTTTTTTTAAGTTTTAGACAACCAGTCCCTGCAGCCTAGCAACTCCTGGTCAGTTGTAGAAAATAGATTTTATTTATTTATTTTTAATAAACTATTATTTTGGTATTTAATGAAAGTAAGTCTTCTTCACCACTAGTGAAGAGTTGTCATGCCTATTACCTACTCTTTGCACTTGCAAACTGATACTTTTCAGTGGAGGTCTAACTTATTTTATTCATGTTGCCCTGCATGGTTAAGTCTTAGAAAAGTAAATAATTATCGTATTACTGTTTTGGTGAGCATGATATGAAATACAATTAATTCTATGATACAACCTGATGAGTCACTGTCTCAAAGTATCAGGATTACAATATTTTTTTGTTGTTCCATATTATGCTTTAGCCTTTTCCATTTTATATACCATAGTCTGTGCAGCTTATATTTAACTTGAACAAACTTCATTTTAAGTAGTAACTGTTCCATGTCTCTCTTCCTTTCTTAAAATCTATTATTCCTCTTTAGATTAGCTATCTTCTAATTGCCCTAGGGTCTTAGTTTTCCAGTTTACTTGTATCTTGATGGTTTCTTTTGCTGTGTTCAAATAAATGTTTCTTTGGTTATAACTTTTCATCAGCTTCTACCTTTTACTCAGCTCTGCATGATTATGGTAAGGTACTAGGACTACTAGGACTTTATTTGCTGCTGGAAATTTGCATCAACACTTCTGTGCCAGAGATTAAAAAGGCTGCTTCTTTTTTCTTTTTGAAAAATAACTCTGGCATTTTGTTTATCTCTGCTTATAAGACAACATTTCACAAATTTAGTACATGAGTTTTTTCATTGAAGTATAATAGATGATTAAAATTTTTGTTAGCTCAGTGCCTGATTTTTCTTTAGTGGAGATAAAGTGCTCCTTACATAGGAGTATGTCCTGCTTCACATCATAAAACCCACAAGGATAGAATAGGACTTAGTACCTTATTTATTCTGTACCCATTTAAGGCCCTTAAAACATTTTATCAGCTTTTAAAATTTCCAGATTCAGCCGGGCTCGGTGGCTCAGCCTGTAATCCTGCACCTTGGGAGGCTGAGGTGAGTGGATTGCCTGAGCCCGCAGGTTCGAGACCCGCCTGGGCAACTTGGTGAGACCTCATCTCTACAATAAATCAAAAAATTAGCCAGGCATGGTAGCGCGCGCCTGTAGTTCCAGCTACTTGGAAGGCTGAGGCGGAAGGATCGCCGGAGCCCAGCAGGTCGAGGCTGCGGTGGCCGGGAGCAGGCCACTGCACTCCAGTCTGGGCGACAGAGTGAGACTCCAACTCAAAAAAAAATAAAAAATAAAAAATAAATAAATCTAGCAAACCACTCTGATATCCTCTCTCAGGGGACATAAAGAGACCGTTGGTGATTAAACAGGACAAATTTATGCAAATGCAAATTTTTCAAAAATGTGTGTTTCCTTGAGATTTTTCAAACTGCACAAAAAAGCACATAAAGAGATGGAATATATACTGAGAAATGAGTGATTAGTTGAGAAGTGTTTTTTAGGAATCATGAATGCATCCTTCCACATCTTCTTCAAACAACAAACTGGACAATAAATTACATACTATTAATGTGGGAGGAAGAAAACGAGACTGCATTGTGTGTTCAAACAGAAAAACACCAGGTGGAAGATGTCAAGCAAATTACTATTACACAACATGTATCAATGAACCTGCAATGCATGTCAGTGACTGTTTCACACATTACCACACGTTAGAAAAATGATATAAAATTTTTTTCTTGGTCGTAAATAAGTTCCTCAAATATCATTACAATAAAATAACTGGTTCCAATACTATACTATTTAATATGAAGTGATTCGTTTTCACTATTTCACAAAAAAGTGTGGTCAAGTTGCTGGTAGGTGATCCGCGAGATGTCTCCGAGTACAAAGGGTCAAAGAAAGAGGAAGATGAAAGCAGATGATGACAAAGGCCTGCACTAGGATGGAAACAATAGAAATGATTTAAAAAGAGCTTTATGATCAGCCGCAATTATGTGAAGATTAATTTTTTTTTAACATAGTCACTAATTTGCTTTTGGTCTTGAAGATAACCTTCTCTAGGACATGATGATCTTGGTCCGAAAGGCAGAGTCTCTGTTTACATTCAAGTGCAACTTCCCAGGTGTTATGACAATTCATATGGAAAACAAGCACAGTGTCCCTCAACAGAATAAATTTCTAATTTACTATTATCCACACCAATGTTTGTTTCCACTGAAGCAGATAACTTAGAAATAACTATATTTTCCATGTCAATTACTCAATTATTTACTGAGAATCTACCAGGTACCCAGTATTGAAACCAAACAATGGATATGTCCCATGTAGCACATAGTTAACCTATATGCCTCATTACAGAAAGCTATGTGTAACATAAAAGCAGTCTTAAGAGTGAGTTCCTGTCCATATGAAACTTACAATATAGTTGAAGATGAGAGCTATATATATGCACCCATTTAGTATCTATTCTGCTAGGCTCTGTGGTATGAAATTATGGGATAAAGACAAATAAAATGCAATCCTCTAAGGGAACACACAATTTAGTTAGTGAGTGTGGAAGGTAGAGATGGGAAAGGAGGTGATAAGGAATATAACATGAGCTAAGGACTAATCATGTTAGCACCAAAAACTGAAACACTAAAAAAATAAGATGGAAATGACTGGCAAGTTTTTGAGGCAGATTTTAGAGGAGGAAACAAACGGTGAACAAAACAAAATAACCAGATGCAAAATTATTTTAAGCAGTTTGGAAATACAGTATTGCTAAAAAGTTGAGGCTAAAATGACAAACTGAGAAACACAAAGGGCAGTCAGTCATCAATAAGAAAATACGAAGTGGTTTCTACTCTGAATATAAGAGCTTCAGTAGTAAAGGTAACAAGTATAAAGAACTGTATGTAGCTCTAACGCGGTCAAAGAAAAAAATCTTAGTTGTTTTTAAATAAAGATGAATCTTGACCATACCTGAAGAAAGGGCAGAGCTGAAAACTACACCACGAGTCATGATCTATGGGAACAGTCTTCTGCTGAAGCAATTAATTTTTAGCAGCATAAAGCAGGGTTGTGTCCTGGCCCCTTTTTCTTCACTTCTTAATCATTTTTACCACTTTTGGATACTCTGGAAGAGTATGCTCTGCCCACCTTCACAATACAGAGAATTAGACAGATAAGATATGCAGATTTGAAATTTCTTTCTAAGAAAAATCTTACGCTACAGACGCTCCCACGAATTCTATTCTGGGTAAAACCTAGAATTCACAAAATAACTTAAATCCCCATATGAATGGTCTGTATCTGACGTATGGAGCATCCACACTTTAGGTACTTGCCAAGGGGTTCAATCTCAATACGTACCAAAAGCTGGGTTGAGAGAAACTATATCCATTCATCAGACACTGAAGGACAAATCTATCCACTCTTTCAGACTGACTCAGTAATGTGGTTAGTCTTCCCCTACCAAGAGTATTTAAATATTTGCCATTCATCTACCTTAGAAATGTTAAAAGAGGATAATAATTACAGCATACTCCTCTTTTATGAGGCCCCTATGAAAAACTGTAGTCTGATAGTGCCAAGTGGTCGGTTATCTTTCCAAACTAACTGGTTTATTTTAACCTTAAGGGCACTATGAAAACCTAGAAAGCTCAGAGTCAAATTTGTGCTCTGCCTATAGCAAGAAAATTGTGATGACCCTTTTTGGTCTAGATCCTGATTCCACCTTAGCTTGCCCTGTGTGTTTCTTCCTTCTTTTCACTTGCAGTCTGTGACATTTTGTAGCATTATGTATCCTTATAAATTGCCATAAATAGTTATAAATTAAATACAAAGACTAACTAGGTAGGTGAAAGTTCGAATCAGCTAGAAATAAAACAACAGTGGTAGAAATGGGTTGTCAAAGTAAGTTAAATTAAAAAACAAAATTATTGAGCAGACAGACAAAAACATGTCTGCAATCCAAAGCCTGGACCAACCACGTGCAGCCTGGAAAAGGTATTTAATGTTTATAGTGCTGAAAGATTGGCTGAATGAGGAGATTAGACTAGTTTTCAATCTCTCTGGCTTAAAATCTTTCTGGAACAAGTATATAATAGAAAAATGAACAGGTAAGTATCTTTCATTTGCACAGAACTTCATGACTTACAAACTGTTTTCATATTTTCTAAGTCTGCACTGTGGGGCAGCCCTCAATTATTTGCTCAAAAATGCAGGGAACACAAACTCATATCTATAAAGAACAATGCAGGTAATATAAATGAGAGAAAGCAGGCAAGGTTGTAATCTTTCTCTGTATGACTTGATTCATGTTCACATATTAATCTTGTTAAAATATTCTTCAATTCCAGAAATATGCTCTCTTCTACTTTTCTTGAACACTGCAGCTGTCTAGCCTTACTTTTTTCCCCCACTTTTTATACAAACATCATCTACACAGAAGTATTTCTCCACTATAAGCAACAGCACAAGGGCAATAATAAATAGCAATATGGAGCAGTAGGAATTTGTTTCACCGCAGAGCTTACGCCCATCTAAAAAGAACAGCAACTAAAACTCAGTTTGACCGGGCTTGGTGGCTCAGCCTGTAATCCCGTGCTTTGGGAGGCTGAGGTTAGTGGATTGCCTGAGCCCGCGGGTTTGAGACCCGCTTGGGCAACTTGGCGAGACCTCATCTCTACAATAAATCAAAAATTAGCTGGGCGTGGTAGCACGCGCCTGTAGTTCCAGCTACTTGGAAGGCTGAGGTGGAAGGATTGATGGAGCCCAGCGGGTTGAGGCTGCGGTGGCCCAGAGAGTGCCACTACACTCCAGTCTGGGCGACAGAGTGAGACTCCAACTCAAAAAAAAAAAAAAATACTCAGTTTGGATCAACTGTTGCCATAAGAAAACGTGGGCTCCACTATTGTCAGCGCTTTTAAGTTTTTATCATGGCTGGGCATGGTGGCTTATGCCTATAATCCCAGCACTTTGGGAGGCTGAGGTGAAAGAATTGCCTGAGCCTACAAGTTCGAGACCAGTCTGGCCAACTTGGCGAGACCTCATCTCTACAATAAATCAAAAATTAGCTGGGCATAGTGGCATGCACCTGTAGTTCCAGCTATTGGAAGGCTGAGGCAGAAGGATCACCTGAGCCCAGCAAGTCGAGGCTGTGGTGGCCATGAGGCTGCACTTCAGCCTGGGCAACAGAGTGAGACTCGACTTTAAAAAAAAATTTTTTTATCATAATCCAGAAATACAAACTTAATAATTTTAAAGTGTGGACTCAAAAAAATCTAACTATGCAAGGCCATGGGAAACCTATTTACAAACTAGTTTGGCCTGCAGCTGCTAGTATGCAATCTTTGGCTAGATATTGAATAAATACAAGTTGTTTGAATGGTTGAAGAGACTGAAGAAAATGGAATAAAGTTTGGGATCTAAAATCAATGCCAACAGTATATTACCTGTTCCCTTTATTCAGCTCAAAGTATAAAGATTACTAAAAAACAAATATTTAATTAACTTGAGGATGAATTGCATCATCTCATCTGCAAATACCTTCCTCATGTTCACTGAAGTATTGTCTGTAATAGTGAAAAGTTGTAAACAAACTAAATGCTCATTTTTGTAGTCTAGATATAAAGAAAATATTGTTATAATCATATGTATGAAATTATACAACACAATAAGCTAGATTTATATACATCAATAATATACCTACAAAACAATGTTAGGTAAAAAAAAACCAAGTTGTAGAACAATATAGGTACACAGTATGACAACATTCATGCAAAGTCTAACAATCTACAAAGCACTACTACTATACATTGTTTATAGGTACACACAAGTGTAGTAAAAGTATAAAAATATAGAACAAAGGGATCTATAAAAACTTTAGGAGCAACTTTATAACTGGAAAGCAGGATGGGACTGGAAAGGGGTACAAAAGATATACCAATGGTAACTGTAGCATTGCCTTATTTCTTAAAAAAAAGTTCTGAAGCAAATACGACAAAATTTTAACATCTGTCAATTCTGATAGTCATGTGAATATTTTGTTATATTAATGCAAATACTTTTCCTGCACATTTGACATGCTATATAATAAAAATAAAATAATTAAATTGCAAATATGTAAAATAAAATTTAAAAGAAAAAATAAAAAGCACTTTTCTGATTGAGCAAAGTTCCCATGATAGGTCTTCTGACAGGTAACAAGTTAGATATGTACATAATATGAAAGTAGTGAAGGAAGGAGTTCTATACATTTGACATCCTACTGTGTAGAATTCTGGAGTTCAACAGTTGAGGTTCAAATATCAACTTAGCTATTTACAAACTATAGTCTTGAGCAAATCTGCAAGTTTCCTAAGCCTATTTGCCCATTTATAAAAAGGGACTAATACTGCCACCTACCTTAAACAGCTGTGGTGAGGCTTAATGAAATAATCAATGTTAAATAATAACCTTTGTATTTCCTTCACTACAGCTCAAGAATAGTGAAGGGGGCACAAAGACGATAATTTCACTTTTGCACTTTTACATACATAAAAGTATAGGAGACACTGCTTTCCTAGTGTTCAAGAACAGAGAGCAAGTCATTTTTGCTACCACAAGAAGGCAGAAAGTAAAGGTAGACTATTATCTTAATCAACACCATAATAACCAACATTTATTTACTATGTTCTAAGAACTGTGTCTAAGCTCCTTAAATGCATTAACTCATTTGGTACATCAGATAAGCATTTTATATAAGCTATAACAAGAGAAAAATAGGTATCATAAGGTTACAAATTCTGAGAAAATAAGGTTTCTTCCAGATGGGAAAAAAACTAGAAAGACTGCCTGGAAATGGAGAATTTGGTATAGATTTGAAAGTTAGACAAGGGGGGGAGTAAAAAGGAACAGAAAATATCTTCCTAAAGATGAATCACAGGAGACATGGCAGGCAATGAGGAAAAGAATGAAAATATGAGCCAAAGCATATAATAAAAGTCTCTGAGTGCCCATTTAGAATTAAATTAACATCTGTTAAGTACTATGTTTTGCCACTGTGCCCTTTGCATTTTCATATACTTAGTTCATTAAAGACAGTAAAAAGCTGATGGGTTTTTCTGGCAACAGAGTGACTTGAGAACTGTGGTTCAGAAAAATTCATCTGGCTACTTTATGTAATATCCTACACAACTCTTCTTATTTTCTACTATGGCTGACACCCAGCTACTCAGTTCCACTCAGTCACCCAAACTACAAATATCAATTGTCTAAATTTCCCTCTGCCTATCACACTACTCATTCACAACTGGACATCCTAAACCTGTCTCCAGTTAACAATCTTCATCGACACTATCTGATTTCAAGCACTAATCACTCTTTGCTGAAAAAGTTTAAGTGACCTTCAAATTCCAACCCATATTCCTCATTGCCACCCATATAAACTATTTAAAATACATATAACATCATAATGCTTGCCTTTGCTTGAAATTGTTTAACGACTACCAGCTAGCCTACAAGCTATACAGAATACACAAATTCTATCACTCTAGCAAGGTTGTGCCATTCCAACCTCAAATCCTACAATCACCTCTATTAAACTACTTACCAGCATACACACAATAGTTTTTTCAGGCTTTTGTGCCTGTGTATGTTACTGTTCCCTCTATCTAAAATTACCTTGCCAAGTCCATTCACATTATTCATCCTTCAAAATTCAGTTCAAATATAATTTCTAAACCGTCTTTAGCAGGGAAATTTTATGACCCTATAACAACCTAAGTGACAAATATCACAAGGCATACCACCACAACAAAGGACACAGATTTAAAATACTAAACTAAATAAGTAGAATAAATTTCCTATCCACAGCTGGGCGCAGTGGCTCACGGCTATAATCCCAGCACTTTGGGAGGCTAAGGTGAGAGGATTGCCTGAGCCCACGGGTTCCAGACTAGCCTGGGCAACTTGGTGAGACCTCATCTCTACAATAAATCAAAAAATTAGCCAGGCATGGTGGCATGTGACTATAGTTCCAGCTACTTGGAAGGCTGAGGTGGAAGGATCACCTGTGCCCAGCAGGTCACGGCTGCGATGGCTGGGAGTGTGCCACTGCACTCTGGCCTGCGTGACACAGTGAGACTCCAACTCAAAAAATATATATATAAATATATATATCCATTTAATCCTTTTATTAAGAATCTAGAGAAAAATCTACATTCAAAAAAGTTCAAGTTGCCCAATTTCTGTCAAAATTTTCCCCCATTTATAAAATTGAATGGCAGCCAGGCTCGGTGGCTCAGCCTGTAATCCCATGCCTTGGGAGGCTAAGGTGAGTGGATTGCCTGAGCCCACGGGTTCGAGACCCACCTGGGCAACTTGGTGAGACCTCATCTCTACAATAAATCAAACAATTGGCCAGGTGTGGTAGCGCACGCCTGTAGTTCCAGCTACTTGTAAGGCTGAGGCGGAAGGATCGCCGGAGCCCAGCAGGTTGAGGCTGTGATGGCCGGGAGCGGCCACTCCACTCCAGTCTGGGTGACAGAGTGAGACTCCAACTCAAAATAAATAAAAAATAAATAAATAAATAAATAAAATAAAATAAAACTGAATGGCAAGAAAAAAAATTGACAAATCTAGAAACAGATGCTAAGATTTCTCCAAGGAACAAATGGGTAATTGAAAAACTCTGGCAAAGTTTGTCATATATGAAGGAACAATGAAGTCTGGGCATGGTGGCTCATGCTTGTAATTCCAGCACTTTCGGAGGCTGGGGTCGGAGGATCACTTGAGCCCAGGACTTCAAGATCAGCCTAGGCAACATAGCAAGAAGTCATCTCTACAAAAAAATTAAAAAATTAAAAATTAGCCAGGCATGGTAGTACATGCCTGTAGTCCCAGCTACTCGGGAGACTGTGGTAGTAGGACCACCTGAGTCCAGGCAGTTGAGGCTGTGGTGAGCCATGATCATGCCACTGCACTCTCACCTGAAGAATAATGAGACCCTGACTCAAAAAAAAAAAAGAGAAAGAACAAATTTGGATATAACAGAATCAACATTTTGTCTTTAATGATTCAGCAGTGACTTAAAATTTTACAGTATTACCACAGTGCTATGATCTTTATAATGACAAATCTCAATATAAAGAGAGAACATAAAAACAATATCATAACAAAGTCATTATTCAAGCTTTCTGGCTCTTTGGACTTGGGCTACACGAACTTTCTGCATAATGGTATGTCCTTAAAGAGAAATCATCTCCACCCAATGAAAAAAATAGCAAGGGCCTAAAAATTTAGAGATTAAAACCTCTCCTCAGGTCTTTAGTTCTCATTTTTATGGAAACACCATAATATACCCTCCAAAGCATCAAATATCACTAGCACAGAAAACATCTATGATCCAAAGTTCTTTAAAAGAATATTGCTTTTATTTATTTATTTACTTATTTATTTATTTGTTTATTTATTATTTTGAGTTGGAGTCTCATTCTGTCACCCAGGGGTTTGAGACCAGCCTGGGCAACTTGGTGAGACCTCTCTACTATAAATCAAAAAATTAGTAGGATGTGGTGGTGTATGCCTGTGGTTCCAGCTACTTAGAAGGCTGAGGTGGAAGGCTCACCTGAGCCCAGCAGGTCAAGGCTACAGCGGCTGTCTCACTTCAGCCTGGGTGACAGAGTGAGACTCCTACTAAAAAAAAAAAAAATTACTCTTCATTGGCTCCCTACTTTTTTTATTTAACAAATATTCACACAGCACTTACTATATGCTAGGCACTTTTTAAAGCGTTTTACAAATATTAATTTACTCCTCACAACAACCTAAAAGATTTTAACAAACCCAATATAACATATCTGTGTAAGCAACAGAGCTAGAAGTTGAAACCCAGGTACCTAGGCACTACAGTCTGGACTTTTAGTCACTGTACTATGCTGCCTATTTCCTAAAGTCTACATGCTTTAACACGGTTTACAAGGTCTTCAGTTAGTATGTGGTCACTGCCCACTTTCAAGTTTCATTTCTTTTTTTTTTTTTTTTTTGAGTTGGAGTCTCACTCTGTTACCCAGACTGGAGTGCAGTGACACACTCCCGGCCACTGCAGCCTCGACCTACTGGGCTCCAGCAATCCTTCCGCCTCAGCCTTCCAAGTAGCTGGAACTACAGGCATGCACTACCACAGCCGGTGAATTTTTGATTTATTGTAGAGACGAGGTCTCACCAAGTTGCCCAGGCTGGTCTCGAACCTGCGGGCTCAGGCAATCTACTCGCCTTGGCCTACCAAAGTGCTGGGATTACAGGCTGAGCCACCGAGCCCGGCCCAAGTTTCATTTCTAATCCAGCTCTGCCTTGCTTACACTTCAGTAACATTGAGCCCCTTGTAATACATGTCTTTACCCTCCCCACTTTGTGACCCTATGATTCCACTCCTGTGTCCCCTATCTGGAGCACTTTCTAGTACCCACAACACAGTTCCCACAACAGAGTGCAATGAATACATTTTGGTGAAAGAACTAATTATCTAATTCCTTACAAGGTTAGTAAGCAATAATAAACAAAAACATTAATTACCACATTGGCTAAACACATGAAAAATGTTTTAGAATTCAAATCTCCAATACACCTAATGGTTATCCTATTTAAACACCCAGACATCAATAATCAAAAAACTTTGCCCAATCTCGGTCCACTCTATTTCTTATCACTTTATAACACCCACATCCACTCAGCAGCCCAAATCCAAACAAAAATCACATTAATTCCTCACCTTCCTCATTCCTTATTGCCTTTACCTCCCATATCCAACTAATTTATACATAATGAACAAATCCCTCTCAAATTCACTCTTTCAACCTGTACTTCCACTTAAACAGTCTCCTCATGGGTCTACTGACCTCCACAGTTGCATCTTCCACAATGCTGACAACTACTTTTCTAAAAGGTAAAATCTAATGATATCACTTACCGTAACTTAAAGTTCTTTACTGGTAACCCAAGGGCAAAAGCAGTGGTTCGAAAAAACAATCAACTGAAAAGGCAGATATCCCTGGTACCATCTGGTGAAAACGTGATTGTATAAATTTAAGATGGGAGCCGGGTGTGGAGGCTCACACCTGTAATCCCAGCATTCTGGGAGGTCAAGGCGAGAGGACTGCCTGAGTTCAAGGGTTCGAGACCAGTCTAACTTAGTGCAACCCCATCTCTACAATAAGTCGATCAAAATAGTCAGACGTGGTGGTGTGCACGTGTACTTCCAGTTACTCTTGGGAGGCTGAGGTGGAAGGATCCTCTGAGCCATGAGTCTGCCACTGCACTCCAACCTGGGCAACAGAGTGAGACTCCACTCAAAATAATAACAACAACAACAACAATAATAATACGAAGGCAAAGAAGATGATGATGATAGGGACTGGAAATTTGCATTTTTAGCAGGTAAGGCCCATGCAGATGGTTCATGCACCACCCTGCCCTATATGCCAGATTGATCACGTGAAGTACTCACTCCTCTACTCTCACCGATCACTCCAGTCATACTGAACTACATGAAAATTCCCTGTACTTATAAAACTGTATACAAATTACTTCCTCTGCCTAGATTATCCTTCCTGCTGACCACAAACAGTGTGATAAGCTTTCTTTCTTTCTTTTTGAGTCAGAGTCTCACTCTGTCACCCAGGCTGGAGTACAGTGGCATGCTCACAGCCACCACAGCCTCGACCTGCTGGACTCAGACAATCCTTCCACCTCAGTCTTCCAAATAGCTGGAACTACAGGCGCAAGCCACTACACCTGGCTAACTTTTTGATTTATTGTAGAGACAAGGTCTTGCCATGTTGCCCAGGCTGGTCTCGAACCCTTGGGCTCAGGCAATCCTCTCATTTTTACCTCCCAAAGTGCTGAGATTATAGGCGGGAGCCACCACACACAGCTGACAAGTTTTCTTTTTTTTTTTGAGTTGGAGTCTCACTCAGTCACCCAGACTGGAGTGCAGTGGCCGCTCCCGGCCACCACAGCCTCGACCTGCTGGGCTCTGGCGATCCTTCCGCCTCAGCCTTCCAAGTAGCTGGAACCATAGGCGCGCGCTACCATGCCTGGCTAATTTTTTATTTATTGTGGAGATGAGGTCTCGCCAAGTTGCCCAGGCGGGTCTCGAACCCGCGGGCTCAGGCAATCCACTCACCTCAGCCTCCCCAAGTGAGGGATTACAGGCTGAGCCACCGAGCCCAGCTGACAAGCTTTCTTAAAAGATGTTCAATCAACATATTTGTGAAGACTTCCTTGAAAACTCTAGACTTTCATATCACCAAGTACATATTTTGATTATAGCATAGTCTTACACATGTAATATATATATAATATATATATATATACACACACACACATATACATATATATGGCACCTTTGCAAATTAAATGTGTTTATAAACTTTAAGACCTCTGAAGGCAGAAACTGATAATTATATTTCAGTTTAGTAAATAATATAGCTAAATAATTGCTGGAGAGAAAAATGGTGAAAATTTATAAGAAAAACAAAAGCATGTAATAGCATTGGATAATTTTATTCTTTTGTTTTTGAGTCAAAATCTCACTTTATCACCCAGACTGGAGTGCAGCAAGATGATCACTACAGCCTCAACCCCTTGGGCTCAGGCGATCCTTCTGCCTCAGCTTCCCAAGTAGCTGGGACTACACCATGTACCATGACACCTGGCTAGTTTTTTATTTTTTTAGAGACAAGGTCTTGCTATTTTGCCTAGCCTGGTCTCAAGCTCCTGGGCTCAAGTGATCCTCCTTTTTCAGCCTCTCAAAGTGCTGGGATTACAGGTGTGAGCCACCACATCTGGCCAATTTTTTTTTTAAGCAGAAATTCTGAGCCAGGACAGTGGCTCAAATCTGTAGTCCAAGCTACTTGAGAGGCTGAAGCAGAATTGCTTCAGCCCAAGAGCAATGATCATGCCACTGCACTCCAACCTGGGCAACAGAGCAAGACCCCATCTCTTAAAATAAACAGACAAAAAAGGCCAGGTTCAGTGGCTCAGCCTGTCATCCTAGCACTTTGGGAGGCCGAGGTGAGTGGATTGCCTGAACCCACGGGTTTGAGACCAGCCCGAGCAACGTGACGAGACTTCGTCTCTACAATAAATCAAAAATTAGAAAGAAAAAAAAAAAACTTTAATATCTATCATTCTCAAAAATTACGTTACCTCAAATTATAAATTCTTCTTAATATAAAATATCTCTTTGAGGATATGGATCTACCAGTTCTGTTTTTATTTTTCTTTTTTCTTTTTTGAGTTGAAGTCTCACTCTGTCGTCCAGACTGGAGTGCAGTAGCACGCTCCCGGCCACCGCAGCCTCGACCTGCTGGGCTCCGGCGATCCTTCCGCCTCAGCCTTCCAAGTAGCTGGAACTACAGGCGCGCGCTACCACGCCCAGCTAATTTTTTTGATTTATTGTAGAGATGAGGTCTTGCCAAGTTGCCCAGGCGGGTC